>PVIW01004548.1:0-129442 GCA_004026585.1 Noctilio leporinus | reverse complement strand
AAAAAAAAAAAAAAAAAAAAAAAAAAAAAAAAAAAAAAAAAAAAAAAAAAAAAAAAAAAAAAAAAAAAAAAAAAAAAAAAAAAAAAAAAAAAAAAAAAAAAAAAAAAAAAAAAAAAAAAAAAAAAAAAAAAAAAAAAAAAAAAAAAAAAAAAAAAAAAAAAAAAAAAAAAAAAAAAAAAAAAAAAAAAAAGACTGTTGAAAGAATTAAAAAGGTAAGCCACAGACTGGGAGAAATGATTTACAAATTATATATCAAAGAAATAATTATATAACAAATATATAAAGAACTTTCAAAACCCAGTAATAATGAGAAAACAAACAACCTAATTCAAAAACAATAAGGGCAAAAGAATTAAGCAGACATTTAATCAGAGAAAATATTCAAATGGGAAATGTATACAGAGACATTCAACAGTAGTCACTAAGTAAATGCAAATCAAAACTACGATGAGATACTGCTATGCTCTCTAAATAGTGTTTTAAAACCTGTTTTGAAGTCCAAAATAAGTATTGTCAAGAATGTGGAGGAACTGAAGCTCTCATACACTGCTGGTGAGAATGTATAATAGTGAGAATAGTCTGACAGCATCTCAAGTTACATGTATGGCCATTATGTGTATAATTCAGCTATTTGACTTGGTGGTATTTACCCCCCAAAATGAAAGCATATATCAATAAAAGGACTGAAGTTTCATTTTTAATAGGCCAACACTAGAAACAACCCAAATGTGCATCAGACTGTGAATGGATAAACAAACTGGTATATCCATACAGGGAAATACCACTCAGCAATAAAAAGGAGTGACCTATTAATGCACAGTGAATCTCAAAATAATATTCCCAGTGAAAGAAGTCAGCCAAAAGAGTGCCTATTGCATGATTCTATTTCTATGACATTCTAGATATGTAAATTAATATAGAGGGCCCACAGAGAGTAGAGAGGTTATTTGAGGGGAAGGGGAGACGCAGGAGTGAGGATTGCAAAGAGGCCTGGGCAACTTTGAGGATGCTGAGTAGGTTCATTATCTTGAAGGTGGTGATGATTTCATGGCTGTGTGTACACATTAAAACTTATCTATTTGAATGCTTTCCAAGTGTGCATTTTATGTTAATTATATTTCACAAAAAAAGCTATCTTAAAAAAAAATAATCAAGTGACAAAGAAAGCTATGGCCAATTCCAAGGCCAACTACATGGCAAGGATCAAGAAAAATAAAATAAAGTTGTCTCTAGAAAGATCTTTTTGCCTGAGGTATATTTCATAAAATTATGTATGAGAGTAAGAGTGCTCTGCACATAATGACTATCACAAGGGAAATTGTTCATTAAATCAATATTTGAAATGGTAGATGGCTAAAATAACCTCTCTCAAATATTCTCTGAGTGTTCCTTCCAAACTCTTAGATAAACTACTCAGTGAACAGTCTCTTATCTTGTCTCTCTCTGACTTGCTGTGCCCACTCTGAAGTAACATATGGCAGGCAAGGTATGGCATCTCTGTAGAATGAGTCACAAGTTTTTATCTGTAAAGTCACCTGAGATTTTTGCTTAAAAACAAACAAAAAATGGGAAAATTCCTAACTGTTCCATATCAGCAAGCGTAATATAGCAATGCTACAATATGTCTGAAAATCTGTTAGTGGAAGTACACAAGGTAGAATCTGTCAGCTCCATCCTCATTTTCTCAAGAACAATGATGTACTGAAGAACTGCACTCTGAAGTTTCCCTGGACCATAATGAACTATAATATATGCATTGTTTCACTGCTTCCTTTAAGTCACATTTCTTGGCTGTTTAAATAATACAAGTTTAAATATAAAGTACAATAAACTATATAAGTAAATAGTGAAACAAGTTAGCAATGTTTTTAAAAAATAATGTATCAGTTACCTAAAGCATTAAGGTATTTCAGTGGTCAAGCACTGGTGGGAATCTGCCAAGACTTTTGCATATATGAAGGGTCATGGGCAGAGAGTTTTGAGCCTAATGTACAAATAACCCTTCAACTCCTCATATACCTACAGTAGGCACTGACATTGATAGAAACCCACAGGTACATGCCCAGAAATCTCAGAAATTCAAAATAAATAAATATCCCCTTTGGAATTCATTGAGTTACATTTATACAGAAAGCAAACAGTTTCAGGTGTGCAATGTAATGATCCAATATTTATATTTTAAAAGGATTGTCATAGTAAATCCAGTAAACATCCATCACTATACAATTATAATTTTTTTCTTGTGATAAGAGCTTTCAAGATCCACTCTCCTGGCAAATTTTTTTTTTTTTTTTTTTTTTTTTTAGATTTTATTTATTATTCCAGAGAGGAGGGAGGGGAGAGAGATAGAGAGGGAGAGAAACATCAATGTATGGTTGCCTTTCACCTGCAATACAATATTATTAACTACAGTCATGATGCACATGCCAGTCCCATGACTTACTCATTTTATAATTAGAAAGTTGTAGCTTTTGACCCTTTTCACTCCTTTTGGCAATCCCCAACCTTTCACCTTAGGCAACCATCAACCTGTTCTTTTAATCCATGAAGTTTTTACTTTTTGGTCTTGAGGGATTTTTTTTTCTTTTTGTTCTGTTTTTAGATTTCACATATAAATGAGATCATATGGCATTTATCGAATGACTTTGCTTAGCACAATGCCCTCCAGGTCCACCCATGTTGTTGCAAATGGCAAGGTTTCATGTTTATGGCTATCTTTGAACCTGTGACCATACATTTGTATCTGAAAGAGTATGCCCTTTAGAATGTAGGAGACATGACCCATCATTGAGTATTTGAGATTCCTTCATACTGAGGAAGTCAACAAATTAGCTTTTTCTTTCATAAGACTCTTTCTGGGTTCAAACTCATTTCAAATTAAATGCTTATTATAATTGTAAAAAAAAAAAAAAAAAAAAAAAAAAAAGCCTAAAGGAAAAGAAACAAATAAGACTCAACATTTTAATACTGATTTTAGACAAAATTAACCTAAGGCAACTTGTTAGTAAAGTGGGCAGTTGGTTAGGATAAACTCAAATATACAGTATTTCCCATTGCAGATATTGTGTGCTCCGCCTTGGAAAGAGAGAGAGAGAGACAGAGAGAGAGAGAGAGAGACAGAGAAAGAGTGTGTGTGTGTGTGTGTATGCGTGGATATTTGAGGAGGGAAGTGTTGTTTTGCAGCAATAAGAATTAAGTAAGGGGGGCCAAAAGCCATCTTTCTGTGGCATTTTCCACAAAGAGAGACTTTCTTCAAAACTTAACTTTGTAAGGCAAACTCACAGGAGGAAATAAACTTAGTCAAACTGGAAGTTCAACAAAAAAGGATAAAACAAGAGCAACAAGAGCTCCAGCATTTCAACACAACAGTCGCAAAGAAATAATAAAAGGAGTAGCAAAAGAGCAGACATATACCCAAGTTCTGAGTCTGACTGCAGCTGGAGCACTGAGGGGTCTGTGTCCCACTGCAGGGTCCTAATCGTGCAGCACAAAGGAAAAAGAACACAGAGAATTAACAAAGGGGAGGGGAACAAACCAAACCAAACCTCCTCATTCATCAAGGCAATGGCATACACGATACACACACAGAACATCTCCCCCTTCACCCCCAACCCCGTTTGCAGGTACAAGGAAGACCCTGTGACATCAAGGGACAAGGGAAAGCCAGGAGCCATCCTTTCCTTCCCACATTTGTTTGATCCTGGAAGTTACAGTTGTTTTCATGGGAGGAAGCCCAGAGTTAAATATTCAAACTCCACACCTCCCCACCCTGTTTTTGTTGTTGTTGTTGTTTACTGAAGCCTGATTGATTGGAACCTGTAACTTGCTTCAAGTGTCTCTGACACACCAGAGCCCATCCACACTTGGAAGCACCAGGCATCTCCCAAGCAGAGAAGAAAACCAAATGTAAACAAGCAACTGGGCCTGAGCAGAGGCATCTGGGAAGGTTGGACCTGATAGTGAGTAACTACAGGGCCTGGCGAACAACTAGCTTCCTCAGGTCAGTCAGTTATTGTAAATATAATGCATTAGATTTTGAAGCCCATGGATATTTTAGTATTTTTAATTAATTAATTAATTTATAGATTATACCAGGATTATCAACCATATCATCTGTCCCTGAGATTTCAGGAATACCTTACATGTTATAGCTTTCAAATATTTCACATGCAATAGCACAAAGTACCAACAGTTACCTAGGCAGTCATTTCCCTAGTTATTTCTCCTTCAAAATAAGGATCACCAGCTCTTCTATGAACCGAATGCACGCAAGGACCTTTCTTGGGCAGGTCCTTTCCATGGCCTGCACAGAAGCAGTTACGGTTGAACCAGGAAGGGGCTTTCTGGCAGGCAACTGATGGCTAGCAGGATTTTGGAATCAAGCATCTGGGATTCACATCTTGTGTCTGCAACTTACCAGCTGTGTCCCATTGGACATGTTGCTTAAGTTCTCAACCTCACTACCCTTTTGTTTACTCTAAATGTGGCCCACAGACCAGAAGCATAAGCATCTCCTGGGAGCTTGTTAGAAGTACAGAGATTCAGGTCTTACCCCAGACACTGATTTCTCAGTAGAGTTTAATAAGGTACCAGATGATTTAGGGACCCTAAAGTTTGAGGGGTCCTGCTCAGTTTCCTTGTCTGTTAAGATTTACCATGGCTTATGAGACAATTTATGACCATGCCAGCAATTGTGTTCATAACTTATTTCCGGCCACTGCCTCCTCCCTGACTGCGTCCTCTTTCTTGATATTCTTTCCTCTAGTGGTTGAGTGGCTCATGTCTTTATCTCTCCCATAGCTTGGCTCCAAGGACACCTGCTCAGAGAGGATTTCTTCTTTCACCACCCCAGCTCAAATTGCACTTCCTTGTCACACTTACCCTTTGCCTTTACTTTCTTCGGATCACTTGCATTTATCTACAATCTTACCATAAACCAGTTTACTATTTGTGGTTTGATCTAACCTTAGCCTCATAATGGAAGGGGCAGCTGTATTCCTAGGTTATAGGATATGCCTAGAACTGTGCCTGGTATATATGCTTACATAATACAGAATTAGTTGAATAAATGGATGGATGGATGGATGGATGGATGGATGATCTCTATATCTACTACCAAATGTTTCTTTGAGTCAGTAGCTTACTTATATGACTGATCCAAGGGATGCAGATGCTGCAGCCTGCAGACCTCATTTAAGTAGCAAAGTCCAGACTAAAAAATGGCTCTCAAGCTTTGATGTGAGTCAAAGCATGCACAAATCAGAGGGCTGACTAAAATACAGAAGGCTGACCTCCACCACCAGCAAGTCTGATTCTATCGATCTGGGGTGGGGCTTGAGAAGTTGTATTTTAACAAGTTCCCAGAAAATGCTTATGGCTGACCCTTGAACCACCTTTAGAAAATGACTGGGCTGGACTATTGCTTTCATTAGTCAGCAGAAAGAAGGCATCTCTGATCCCCACATATGTCAGCATCTAAACCTATGATTAACTCAAGCCTGGCCTGAGGCCCAGGCCATTTTTGGACCAATTAAATGAGAAAGTGTGGGGTGGGACCCAAGTGTCTGTAGTTTTGAGAACCTTGCAGATGACTCTAATGCACAGCCAGGGGTGAAAGCCAATGCTCTGGTCTCATTCTCTGCTCAAGAAAAGCAGCTTCTCCAGGGTCTGGATACTGATTCCTTCCCCTTGTTTCAAATTGTAGAAGTGATGGAATCCATTAGAGTGATTCGTATTTTCTGCCCACATATCTCTGGGGACCAAACCTTTTATCTTTCAGGGCATGTCTTTGGCTCTGGACAGAGCAGCAGCCTCTGGCTCTGGCTGGCTAAGAGAAGCATTTCCTCGTAGCGGGTGGGATCAGCTACATTGCCCTCAATTTGTCTTGAGGCTTCTGATGGAATGACCTTTATCGACCTTTCCCACTTCTCCCAGGCAGGTGAAAAATGTAGCAGACCTCAGGGGGCTGGGCTGTTTCTGTCACCTATTTGACAGTTCACCTGAACTCGCTATACCCTGCAGAGGCACAAATCAGAATCACTCCCTCAAGAAGTCCACAGGTTTGCAGTCTGGGGTTTGCATTTACTCAGCCAGAAAAACAAAGGTGGTCCACGTAACTCATCTACCACACTCCTGCCCCTCCCCCAGTCACACATATCGCATCAGTCAGTAAAAGAAATCATAGCTGTTGCCAATAACAAGCAGTAGGTAAGAAGTCAGGCCAAAGATTCTATCAAGTGCATAGTTGTATTCTCTTTTCATTCTTCTCACTAGTCCCTGTGGGGTGGTCAGGCTTGCACAACATGCACTTTTTCTTTGAAAAAGATCTTGAAACCAGTACCCTAAATAGGCAAAGGTAGCTGAGGAAGGTGGGTTAAATGTTTGCTGAGTGTTCCCTGTGGGGGCTGGCAGGAAACCTCTCCCGGCGGTGGCAGCTCGTTGGAGAGGGCGCACCGAGGCCCAGAGCTGGGACATTTGTGTTCTGGGCACTACTGACCTCATGTCATCAGGCAAGCCTTCTGTCCTCAGAAGACTGGGGATGCAGGCAGGCCTAGAGGCCCTCTAAGGACCTTCCTGTCTGATTTTTTTTAAAGCATCAGATGATTATTAAACTGCCTTTCAAGCAGTTCCTAGTCTAGCACAATAGATGCAACTGCCTTTCAGCTTCCTCTTCTCTAATTGCCTCTAATTGCTATACCTTTATTTAACTAATTGGCGTAGGTCTTATTTTCCAAACATTTTGTTATCAAGTTATTGTATCACTGATGGTGTTCCCACAGCTTTTTGGGCAGTCTGAAATCTACCAGGTAGTGTATGTTTTAAAAGGAAGGAAATAGTGAAAGTGTAAGTAAATGTATGGAAACATAATGTACTATCACAAAATAGTTTCACGTAGAAATCATCCTCTTTACTACAGTAATTAGTTATGGAATTTAGTGATTTCTGGAATAGACCAATCAATGTATGCAGGGAGAGAATGTTTTTGATAAAAAAAGATTCATTTACTTACTCAAAGATATCTTTTAAAGGATAAAGATGTAAAATACTACAATAGAGTATTAAAATAATTTTTAAGGAATCTACCACTCTTATGGAGAGATAAAACATACATAGTTTAGTAAAACAAAGTAGATACTAAACTATGCCATGTGAGTGGCACCACAGGTCTGCCATGGGCGTGGAACTTGCCCATGAAAGACTTCCATTTTATTAAAAGGAGACAAATGAATACTTATACCTAGTGATATACTGATAACCTACACAGAGAACAAAGTAGTGCTCACCACTTGCCTACGACCTGACTCCAGTTAAAGCCTCAATCAATATTAGCTGAAAAAAGCAATAAGTGCCATAGGAAAGATTAATGGTGATAGTTTTAATTTCCTTTCAATGATTATTTACTGTGCACCAGTCAGCTGGGGGTTGGACTGTGCTTTCTTTATCCTTTGGAAGCCAGAGCTGGGAGATACCCTTTCTCTGAAAAGAACAGAGATTCCACTGGACTTGGTTTTTGAAGGAGGAGATAAGATCCAGGCATAAGTTCATTTTCATCAGTGACTAGTTTATTAGATTTAGATGGCTAAGTTAGTCAACTAGGTCTAATAAGACACTGTTATATTATAGATGCCCCTTTATCATAGTCAACTAGGTCTAATAAGACACTGTTATATTATAGATGCCCCTTTATCAATTTGTCACAAGAATAATAATGGCCAGGACAGCAATTATACAAGCGTGACAAAGCCAGGTGACCAGCAGTGTCTTTGGAATCAGAACAAGTAAAGCTGAATGACTGCTATGGCTTCTCCCTCCCTTCTCTTCCACCCCATCATGTCTGCATCTTCAGCAAGGCCAGGCATCCTCTTGCTGCTGACAGAGAGTCTTCATTTCCTTAATTCCTGGGACGACCAACTGAACCCTTTCTGACCGATGTAATTATGCTTTAAATATGTCAATTAGGTTGTGTCCAGTGTTCCTGTATTGAAAACTATCCTAGTTTTATTTGCTTATCTTTACAAGTTGCATTTATTTGCACTGATCAGTTTTAGGTTACTTCTTAGGTTACCTCTCTGAGGGTCTAAGGAAGGATCTTTGATCCCTTTCATAGACACCCTGCTGTTGGCACAGATCCTGAATAGCTCAGTAATTCTTTACTTACTCTAGATTCAGGGGTCATTGTCATGGCACTCTGGTCCCACAGTTGGGCCAATTAAGGTCACATTCCCCAACTTTGTTTCAAAATACTAGGTCTAGAAGTTTCCCACACCATGTAAAATAATCATTCACTTATTTAACCCTTAACATGCTAGAAAATAGCATCTCATCTAAAAAAGCCTACCATGTAACAGTTAGTTGACAATTTGGAGGACAATTTGATCTTTAATGCTTCTTTAAGAATAGACAAAACATTCTTTCTACAACTGAAAATGATATGAAATGGTGTTAAATGTCAACTATAGTTGAAAAATAAAAAAATTTAAGTATATAAAACAACTCCAAAAAAAGCATAGACAAAAACATCAAAATTCTTCAAATCAGCAATAACCTACTAAAGAGCTAACAAAACCTTTTATTTTAAACCTACCAATTCACCACTATTGAACTTCGTATACAATTCTTCCTTCCTTGGTCTAATTTTACTTGATCAGTTTCAGTTTTAGATAAAGTAAAATTTCAAAAAATAAAAAACATTGCCCAGCCAACTGTTGAAAGCAAAATTAGGAGTAAAAGGCATGATGTCTGGCTTGTGTACGCCTTGCTCTCTGATGCGTGGTTAACTTCTATTCAGCTCTTACCATGAGCCAAGCTGGTGGTTTCCATTCTCTTCTACATTTTTATTAGACCTCAGAATAGAAAGCTTTAGCATTCTTCCCTAAAGAGTGTTTTTGCTTTCCCCTTTTATGGGTGTTGGTTCTAAGAAAGTGATATCTGATAAATATTTGGAAGGCAATGCTCTGCCATTTATTAATGTTAACACTCAACATAGCTAAGGTACTTTTCAAAAAAGGTTTATGAATTTATTTTTAGAGAGAGGGGAAAGGGAGGGAACAGAGAGGGAGAGAAACATCAACATGAGAAAGAAATATTGATCGGTTGCCTGTAGCACACTCCCCAAACAAGGACTAAACCGGCAACCCAGGTACATACCCTGACCAGGAATTGAATCAGCGACCTTTTGCTTTGCAGGACAATGCCCAACCACCTGAGCCACACTGCTTAAGGTAACTAAGGCACTCATACACTGCTGCTAGTATTTGAAATTAGCGCAGTTCTTCTAGGAAGCAACAGGCCAAAATGTACTAAGGATGGTAAACACAGAATGACTCCTAGACTGGTTTAATTTCCAGAAATGCAATTTATGGAAATAAAGCATCACGAGCAATAACTAACAGTAAAAATGATGATGATGATGATGATATAATGATGATGATGGAGGAGGAGAAGATGAAGAAGAAGATGATAATAATGACCTCCAAATCATCAAATCCCAAGACCCATTTTTGGCAGGACCTCTATTCTTTCCACCCCCATGAAACTGACATTCTCCAATCAGGGCTACTTCTCCCTCGCTTCCATATATCTTCCAAACAAACAACCCCAAGTCCTCATCGCCACTGAGCTTCAGGTCCCACTTCACCATATAACTTTTGGACATATCCATCTGCTCACAAAAGCCATTTAGCTTCCCTTCTCTCACCTGTGTTTTGTTTCCTTTTCTACTCCCGCAACTCAAGTTTCAGTCCTTTTTATTGACCAATAATTTCCCAAACCAGTCTTCAGACCTTGGAAGCATTATGAAATTTCAGTGTGCCAGGCCTCACGTCATACCTGAGGCCAAGGTACCTGTGTTTTTTTAACAAACTACTAAGAGCATTCAATAAATAACCAGTAGGTAAAGGAGCCAGGGATCTCAATATCTCAAACGTTATACTTGTCCCTCAGACTCTGATCTCCTTTGATACTTCCTCCCTAACATGCATTTTACATCCCTTTCTCCCCATCCTTTTCCTTTGTGCCTTTCCCATCATCTGAATGCCCTTCCTCCCATCACTACCTATCCAAAGCATACGAGTTCTTTAAGGCCCACCTCAAATAGCTTGCTCTCTAAATATATTTGTCCCTGATAACTCTATTTGGAAATGATTTGTCTTTCTATGAAACAATAGAGAAAGACCTGTGCCTATTATTTGACATTCTTTTGGCCAATCTACAACCCAGTGGACCTCAATAGTAGCCCTGTATCAGGCTTGAAGACCAAGTCTGAAAATGGTCCTCAGGAGGAATAAGTGCTGTTACAAAGCTCAGGGCCTCCGCATCAAGCTGAACAACACTCTGCTAGTTGCAGTCTGACTCTTTGCTCTGAGCCCAGTTACTGGATTTCTGCCTTGTTTCTGTGGGAAAAACTCGACTTGCACCTCAGTCTCATGACTACTGTCCATGGTTCTCCTTGAGGAAAGTTCACCTTCAGGCAACTTGCCCAGCAATCCTGAACTTCCTTGTTCTTGCCTGTGTCCTCATTCCTCCATCCATCCCCTGTTAAATGCTTCAGAAGACATTTCTTCATCTGTAGCATCTAAGTCACCTTGGAAGGGACCTCACCTTCCTAGACAAAATCCATGGATAGAAGGGTTTTGGTTCATCAATGCTGATGGCTAGGAGGCCACACATCAATTGTATATATAAATTGTTGTAATTTGCTGTAATTAGGAAAAATTGAAGATAGTATAGAGGATAAGATGAAAATGTATTGAAATAGAAAAATGGGTATACTTGATTAGGAAGACAGGTTTAATAGTGTATATGATATGACATCATTTATCACATACATGGTCGCATATATGTGTATATGTAGAGAGATCAATAGATAATAGTTGATTCATTCAACAAACATTTATCAAATACCTACTATGTGGGTACATCTCAAATATCAGATACTCCCTGCCCTCAAGGCACTCGTCATTTCTTGAGAAAGAAAGGACTGTATTCAATTAAACATAAATCATTCTTCTTTAATCACTATAAATTACTAAATACTTCATGCCTGTGTATAAAAGAGGCAGGCTGTTGGTTTGAAGTTACTATTAATTATCATACTAAGAAAAAAATATTTCTATTCCTAGTTTACTATTTTAAAATATGGATATAGATGTTTAAAAATCTCAAGTACTATCTAAGTATATATTGCAATGATTAGTTTTTCTTCTTTGACTCTTCCATATGCTGAATTATGGTAATACACTTTTCTTCACTAAAATATCTTTGAGTTGTTTAATCAATCCTAAATTAATCATAGCATAGTATCACATTAACATTGTGTTGGATTCTATCCAGTTGCATACAGTATACTTAGGGGTTTTTTTAATATCTATGTTTAAAAATAAAACTAGTCTTTCATTAATAACATTGAGCTTGGTATTTGCCCAATATAATTAACTGGGAAATGATTAATTAGTTCTACCAAAAGCAATAAGACAATACCACAAATGTAAATTGTAAATGAGAAGCAGGCTGTAACCCCAGAAGCAGAAATTGCAAAACAAATTATGATGCCTTAAGTTTAAAAAAAAAATCATTTCACTATAACTGAAAATTTTTATATGTATTCCAACTCTCTAGGCACTCTTTTTTTAAAAAATGAGCTGCTCTTAAAAATCAATAAAATAACTTTGCAATACTTATTGTTTTAAAAGCACTGTTTTAACCTTTTCTTTATAATAGGCAGACTATGTATGCCTCTTTGCTAATTAACCCCTTACAGGGGTTACATAAGAAATGTTTTCCAATTTGGCTCTGTAAAAAAAATTTTCATTTTGGTTTGAAATTTTGGCAAATGAATGACAGAATTTATATACACCTTTAGGTTATCATAATTTGTTAATTTGATTTCTGAGTTATCATCTGAAAGATTTTCCATTTTTTTAGAGTCCAAATTGTGCAGAAAAATGGGCAAATTTATGATGAGTGTTATGCTTAGAAATGACCAAGCTCTTTCCCCAGTCTCATGTTTTATGAAGTGTTCATTGTAATTGTCCCAGTTTTTCTTCTGCAGAAAAACACATTCCAAGTCGAATTTTAAAAACAAATATAATACTCTTCTGAAATTTGACTCACCTATTTATTTCATGGAAACAAAAACATAAATTTGCGTGGAATTTTCCTAAGTTCAAAACAAGGGCAAGATTTACTATGCTGTTTCTAATGCCTTCTCCTCAAGCAAACTTTCTGCTCAGTTTTTCTGAAAATCATCATTTTCTCAGTGCCAATTTTCCTGTATTCCTGTGAAACCCACACTTATCAAGGAAGGGACTCACTGACTTCTAGTCTACTATTGCCAGAATGTCCCTAAAAAGAAGCAAAGCTAGTTGGAGTTGGTGGGGAATAGGAATGGACACCACTTCCAAAGCGACTTCTTGAGTTATTAAAATCATGTAAGAAAGGGGAATGTATGAAGAGTTACGGTCTCTGAGAAAGAAAAAATGCTGCTGTCCCCAGAGTGCTAACAGTGTGCATCAGATTTCTTAGAAAGTTTTCAAAAGGGCTCATCAACTGTGAACTTAGTAATAGAATTTAATACCGCTAACTATACCCCTTGAAGGTGGGCATTGAGGGACACAACACCATCATTGCATAGAAAGAGGTAAATATATTAACTTAATGATAGACCAATGGACTCCCTAAGGAATGTGATATTATACTGTGCCAGCTAACTCTTATGTTAGATCTTATATAACTGTGTTATTATTACTTTTTCTTTCCCCTAAAGACCTTTTGAAGTGTTCAAAGCAAAAGATGAGAGAAGACGTGTGCTGCCCCAAATCACAAAGGCGATTTGCTAAAACAAACTAGCCTGGTGCTCACGAAAACCTCTACTTTCGTTTCTCTCACATTGAAAGCAGTGTCCATTAGTTTCAAAAGGCCCTTTCAAAACAAAATACATACTCAGGTCTGAAACACACCAACAGGGAGATATGGGTTGGATAATTCATCTTACATGAAGGTTTCAGAAAAAAGGAAAAAAAAGCAGTTCAGGATAATACTGAACTATTCTCATTTCCATATGTCCCGCTACCAAAAATGACTCAACCTACATAGAAACAAGGTACTTTCAGAAGATAATGTTTCTGATAATGTGTTCAGAGAAAAAAGAAAAATGCCAAATTTCATACCTCTCCCCAGTAACACACATGGTCATTAGAAATTCACACAAGTAACATGATTGAAAGGTATATAGACAAGGCAAAGTCTGATTTGTTGAAACTATAGTGCTGTGGATGATTGCTTCTTCTCTTATTTGAAGTTTATTGCAGTTTTTTATTTTATTAATTAAGCGTCAAAATCAGAGGTCACAAATTGCCAACCCACAGGCCAAATCTGGCCCCAAACCACTTCAAACAAAGTCATTGCCACTCAATGTTTAAGAGATTACTGCATAAATACTTGAAAAACTGGGTCCATATTTCTCCATGAGCTCAGCTAGCATGAGCTGGGAGGAGACCATCCAGCCTTTATGAACAAGGTGCTTGCTAAGTAGAGCCATGGCTTCCATGGGAATCTGGGGCAGGCAGCTGTGTGAAGAAAGTGACTGTGCTCCACATATGTCTATGAGCCTTCTCCTTTCCCCCTTCACACCTTTACCTTTTGGATATCCAATCAGGGTTCAAATTAGAGAATGGCTATATCCACTTTCAAAAGTTACACAATCTTTGAGGTGCCCTAGTGTAATAAAAATTTGGCAACTGACTCACAACACAAAGCAGTCAATCCTGATGACCTTATTACTATTACAATTAGTAATAACAATAGAAACACTTCAGGGACTGAGTTCTCACATTAGTCAACTCTAGCAAGAAAACAAAAAGATGCTTACTAATTAATTTCAAGGTTAGAATGTCTCAGCATCCTATTCACAAAGATTCTCATGGAAACCAACACCAAAATAGGATAATAAGAACCCAGATATATATTCCATTTGTCCTTGCTCCTTTCCTGCTTTCTTTTGGGTCCAAGCTAATGGATAGATTTGTATTTGTTAAACAAGGTATTAATTAGCCCACTCAAGGAAGGATTATATATAAGTTTATAATTTCCAGTGTTCAAAATCATTGCTACACCACCAAAATAGCTAGCCACCATACAATTAAACATAAAATGACTGAGTATACATGCAGATGCATGTATATTAAACAGTGCACATAATGAAGTAGTATGGTGTTTAGGTCTTTTTCTTTTTCTTCTTCTTTTTTTTTTTTTTTGGTACTATTGACATCCTACCATGACCTTCATAAAAGGATAATTCTTACCTTGTTAATGGTCCCAGGTCACCTGAGTCTTGGCTTCCAGCTTCACTGGGAGTGCTCACTGATTTCGAGGAGGGAGACATAGGGGTTGGGACTAAATAATGAAAATAACAGGTATCCCATGTTAAAAAATGCAGCGACTGCACTGGGGAAGAGCAGTGTCAGACAAATAAAAACAAATGGGCCCAAATTAAAGTGATTGTATGGCCAGGAGAGATTGAGATGGGATATGAAAGAAAAAAAAAAAAAAAAGGAAAGAAAAGGAAGAAAGTCAAGTGAATTTTTTATATCTTGGAAATTAAAATTTGAAATGAATTTAGACAGAATTAACTTAGGGATTCTAAGGCCATGTCCACCTCAACAAAGTAAGATGGAGAATCAAAATAGTGATCAAGATAATTCAGATCAAAGGTCTCTGTAGTATGAACTATCCAGAGAATTCTAATTCTCCACTTTATTTTGTTTGTATAGATGTGACCTATCAAAAGTAAAATGGGGTGTCTATAAAACTTTACAAGGTTATGAAGTAATTCTGGATTATTTAAATGAATAGGAAGGGCCAGAAAAATCTATTGTGTGTCTGCATTGGGAGGGAAATGTATCATCCGTGGATTCTGAGACAAAGTGACAGAGGAAGGGTAAATGCTGAACCTAGTAATTTAAAAATCTCTTTCAAAACAAAGAAAAATGCCAGGATGCCTTATTTTTCACATTTAATTAATAGTTGCATCCCATTATGCTGTTTACTGAGTTTGGGGCCTGTGTTCCTGTGCTTCTGTCATGGCCACATAGTGAACTACTGTTCTGAAAACAGTGGAAACAAGTTCAAAGACTAAGGTCGTATGAGCTGAACATCTGAGAGCAAGGATAATAAAGGAAAAGAGCTAAAGAAAATGCAAATGTATTTTTTTCTCTCCTTCAGATATGAGCCAAATGTCCTTCAGATAGAAACTGCACTGAATAGCCAAGATGGCTCCAGGCCAGACGCACCCAACAGTCTCTCAATATCATACACACCAAAGTAGCCACATGGGCAGAAACTTCAAGACATGAGTGTAGATTCCCATTTGGTTTCAATCATGTGCAATTTCCTTTTATTTATTTAATAGAGTAAAGGGTTTAACTATTTTGTCCAAATCCTCTAACACAATGGCAGATCTGTCAAGAAACTAGGAATTTTCATGTGGTCTCACATTTAATTCACTGATTACCTTCTGCAGTAAGTCAGAGGGTAAGTCAGAGAGATGGATGACAACTCAAGATGGGGTCCACTATCGCCAAGGCCTGCTGGTAGGGATGCAAGGATAGTTCTCAGAATTTGGTCATGGTGTGGAGATATTTAACTGTTTTGTTCTTAAAGTTTAACTGCTGGCTTTATGTAGGGGAAGGAAGAATAAAGCATGCTACTACTGGGTTTAACAAGGTTCCTTCACATGGCAACAGAATTTCCAAAGCTATTTTGAGGGAAAGATATAATTGATTACAAAATGTCTAATTTATATCACATGTCAACTAAGCACAAAAACATTTGTCAATCTCCTCACGAAGAAGGTCCATCAGTTGAATATTCCACAGGTTATATCTTCCACACCACAACGAGCTAAACAAAATAACCAGCATCTTATTGGGGCTTCTTATAATCATCGTTAGATATGATTTTGCCTACTACAAATTGAGGTTAAGTGTGAAGTGCTTCTTCATGGTGTTCTAGTTGTGTGTGTACATATTAAATTATACTCAGCCATACTTAATCTGTAGGGTTATTACATATTAATATATTGCTTTTTCTTATTTATGTTGATATAAATACTTGTTATTTTATTGCACTTGAGATAAATTTTGTTCTTAGTTTAAGTAGTTATGGAAATCAGTGAAAACTTATTTTAATATGAAACTAATGACAGAATTAAAAAGAAACAGATCTTTTTATTTAAAAAGGCCTGATATTGGATTTCTTTTAGTATATTGCTTTAAAACGTATTGGAAATTACACAGTTTTACAGACACCCCAAAATGTAAAGTGTAAGGAAAGCAAATGAATAAAAATAAATAAAATAACATATCAAATGAGAAATATACAGTTAAGTGACAGAATAAACACAACATGTACAGGTTACCTTGAACACAAATAAAACAAATTGTTCAATATCCAAACCCAAGTGATAATATGGATCATGGACAATTAACTGGGAATAAATGAGTTGGATGAGGAGTATTATAGTGAAAATGCCAATTCTCATTAAAACCAAGGTATACAATAAAATAGAATATATTTAAATTTGTTAATTAGCTGCTAACCTGTCACCATTTTAAGCCTTCCTTCAAGTTCCCCCCCTGAGCATTTTATTTTCATCATGGAATAACTTTGGCTGTGGTGGTTATGAATTTCATAACCAGATTCATCGTATTTAGGTTGGCAGAGAGGGGTTGGAATCCGGCAATGGAAATGAACAATTTAAGAAAAAAAATGCCAGGATTTCTTGTATTTACCACGTGGCAACTCATTGAACAGCTATAAAATAATCTAATGGTAACATAGTGCATGCAGATGGTTGACACATAAGAAGCAGCACACTATTAACAACTCTACAACCTGTCCTCCTGTCTCCTTCCAGCCCCCTCAATTCCAAAGCAAATACGCCTGAACCGTAAGAGTTTTTTAAAATAAAAATTAAAAAAGATGTAAAATAATAATAAATGTTGGACATGGTATATCACATGCAAGTCAAATTTAAGGAAATAGTAACACGAAGCACTTGTAAGTACCTAGAGGAGGCTCCGGGGATATACCGATGCTTTGCAGCAGCGCCTCTGTCTCCCGGCGTTTGCGATCCAGGTCTGAGTCGTCCTGAACTGGCTCTTTCTTCTGCTGCATATCAGCCTTTAAAAAGTAGATGCCAGTAAGTAAAGTGAAGAACAGAACTAAATGTGCGCTTTTCCTGGCTGAAACTGGAAATGGTACATGCATGGCAGCGAAGACCAGGCAAAAGTCCTAAATGGATGTAATCATGTGTATAAAGGATGAAAAAGGACTGTAACTGCTCCATTTAATAATTACTGACCCAGGGCTTTCCCGTTCAGTTGAAGGCTTTTTCCTGTCTCAATCACATGGTTGTAAGCTTCTCTCAATAGTTTTGAAAGAAACCATCAAGGCAAATTATTATTATTTTTTTAATTCTGTCTGCTTTTTTAGACCTTCTTGACCTTCTGGGAAAACATACTACCAGTTTTTGATGATTGTGTTGTTTGTAATACTCTTATTCACTGCCCATGTTTAAGCTTAGGCAAACAAGGAATCACTGGGAACTGGCTAAAAAGTGAAATAAGCTGTGAAACTCTGTCCCTGTAAAATACACTATTTGCAACCTAAGTTTACCATGGTTTCAAATAAACCGGGCTAAAATGTGTTTAAGGCACGTAAACAATATTAATGTAAGCCTTATTACTTGTTACTTCTGACTTTCATAGGCTTTCATTCTCAAAAGAGAAAATTATTGTGTAAAAAAATATAGAACAAAAAAAAAAAATCACTTAGGAGGATTTCCTTTCCCAAATTCTGTCTAAAGTCCACATTTTGTGTGAGCTTCTTATAGTCCGATCTTATACCCAGTTTGCATTTTGCAGGATAGCAACAAGTCAAAACACAAGTTAAATAATTCAGTGGCAAGATTCTGGGGGAATTAAACATTTGGGTCTTGTTTTCTTTTCCATAATGTAGTTATTAGTTAAGACCAGGCATTTGCTCTAGCTGGTGTGGCTCAGTGGATAGGCACCAGCCTGCGAACCCAAAGGTCGCTGGTTCGATTCCCCAGCCAGGGCACACAACCAGGTTGCAAGCCAGGTCTCCAGCCAGGTCCATAGCTGGAGGCAGGTGAAAGGCAACCATACATTGCTGTTGCTCTCTCTTTCTTCCTCCCTCCTTGCACTTCTCTCTGAAAATAATAAAATCTTAAAAAAAAAAAAAAAAAAAACAAGACCAGGCATTTGCCCCATATCTGAAACGTTATATCCTACTTTATGTGCAGCTACTCCACAACAAAGCTTTGTGAGCTTAGAGAAGTGAAGCCGTCATAAAGCTTATCAGAAACCAATCATACACTTATCAGACACACCTTCTTCCTCAGGGGCAAGGTGGGCACCCTAACTGGCACATTACCTCCTCCAAGGGCACAAAGGATGTTGCAAAGCATGGAAGTATAATTTACATCCTGGCATCTGAAGAAGAAAGAGTTCATGTACGTTTTATTTACTCTCACATGGTAACCCACACCCTGATTATAAGAAAATTGCATCTGTGCGTATAGTGCTGAGCCAACACTCCTGTCATTCTTTGCCTCAGGTTTAAAATGCACTCATATTTTTGAAGTCTATCTGGCATGCAAGGAAAACTGCCATTCTCGCAGTCAGGTCAATGAGGGCTAATGAGACTACAAGAAAATTTTAAGCAGTCTCACGTAACTCAAAATTCTAAAATGGCAGTTTCATCTCTATCAGTGAAGATAACATGATTCACATTATTGTCTGATTTTAACATTTAAACTACTGAAGCAAGTTCCAAAATTTGTGCATACAACAGCAGCAAAGGTAGAGCTAAGATGAGAAGAAGGACCTTGCAGAGTGAGAATCTACGTCAACATTCACAGATCAGAAAGTTAAAAGAAGGATGGAAGGAAAAGGGGGGAAGTGAGAGAAAAGGGAATTACCCTAGCAGCTCTTGAAATACAAATGAAAAAACTAAGATAAGCAAAATTCATCTTAGGAAGCCAACATGGAATTGTATAATGGGTTTCATAGCGAAGAGTTAAGCCATAGATGGACCATCAGCTTTACTGAGAGCAGATACATATTTATTTTGTTCACCATTATATCCTCACCTTTAGGTCAGGGTCTGACACATAGTAGATGTTCAAGAAAATAGTTTGAATGAATGAATGAATGAATGAATGAATATCTGTCTTTGGTAAATGTTATTCTATAGCTATAGAATCTTAAAATAATGCAGCCATTCAAGCCAATTTCCACCAACTGTACCTCATTCAGAAAGCCTTTTACAACACCACGATTAGGAGTCATCTATACCTCCTGTGACACTATGCTCTATTTCTATGCAGCCATTTCTATGCTCTAAGATTGTCTATAGAGTTAGAAATAGCCTTAAGCTTATAGGCTTGATTTTTAACTTTATTTAGGCTCATTTATTTATTCTACATTTAAGCAAATGTAGAATAAAAGGGAAGCAAAAATGATTTTGATGTTAATCTGAGTACCTATTTTTTCCATGACTGAAAACTCATGTGAATTAGGACCACCCAGGTTGATTGTCTCCATAGAATCCAAAAAACTGTGTACCTGTGTAAAATTACCACTCTTGGCTCCTTTGGATGTCAACTGCTTTCTTGGTGGTGCTTTATGGATGAAATCTGATTTTAAAATAAATATAGTGACCACCATTTAAGACACAGACCCAATTTCATGAAAAATTGGCTTTACTGCAATGAGGTGTGCTTAATGGGGCCACCCTGAAGGTTTGTCCTGTCCTTGGCCTTCTGCCAAATTGCCACAAGGTTAGATGGACAGAGGTTTCCTGGCCTGTCCTCACTTGTTCCTCAAATAACCACGGAGCTGACTTCAGAAAAATGACTGATAATTCTCAGCTGGCAATTTTTCTTTGTTCAATTATTCTCTCTGGGTCTCAGTTGTAATTACCCTTCACAAACAGAAATATCATTCACCGGGGAATGATATTTCTTTGCATATTTTTAATTACTAGTACGGCACAACCACTCTTTATTGAGTCATTAAAATATATTAGGTTTCTATAGTACTTACATGGAAAAAAATGGAATGTTTCATGATTAAGGTACTTGGTGTAACTGTCTTGGATGAGGTAACATTAAAGTGCTAATTGGTAGCTGATAGGAACTGCCTTTATTTTTAATAAGCCCCAGGATCTAATTTTACATTTTTCATGGTCAATTTTGAGTGTTGATAGCTTTTCTAAACTTCTATTACATCTAGATGGATGCTTGTCCTTATTAATATATGTCATTACATTTTCTGTTTTCTTAATTAAAAAAGGTGAAAAGCAGGAAATGAATTGTAGAGGCACCATGCATTGGGGGAGTGAAATTTTGGGGATAGAATTCAGGTGTACTTTTTTGCACAATGTATGGTTAAGCATGTTGACATGTGATTTATTTATCTTCTAGTCTGTTTCTTGAATGTTTAGTGATTAACATTAGAATAATTTACAAAAACAGATTCTGCGCCTTTCTGCATAGGACATATGTGACAGAAAGTTATAGATAATATGCCCTAAACTTACTCAAAAGGGAAAGATTTAGGTGGACCTTTTTCTGTTTGTTCTATATAAGTTGCATTAGAACTGCTTAGTTTTGTTACTATTGGCACTGCATTGTCCTTCAATAAGTATTTTTTGAAAGAATGAGGGAAGGATAAAGATTTTTTTTTAATAAAGATTGTTTAAATCTTTATTAAATTGTAGAAATTGTTTAAATTGTAGAAAGCAGAAAATCTTGAGGAGTCAATGACAGTGGGCAGTTAACTGGAGCATCCCATTGACTCAGGATCACAAGCTTCCAAGGAAACTGGCAGGAAAGAATCCCGGACACATGGAAAGGATACCAATGGCCAGCAGCTTGGGCCTGCCCTAGTTTGTATATTCATACTTTCACTCATACCATTGTAACACAAATAAACAATGCAATAATTAATTTTTAATAAGTACGAGAATAAACTCCATTTCACATATTTACGACTGTAAACTTACTTTTGTCCACCCCTGTAATAATCCTTAATTAAAGGCCTGCTGTAGGGGCAGGATCTGCTCTAGGCAGTGAGCTTTTATGTTATTAGAAGAGAAAGACAAGTGAGGAGGCAAAATGAATGCTCTGTGCTAAACAGTTCAGTAAGATCGAGAGTAGGGTGCATGGCTAACTTAGTCATGGACGCAGAAAGGCATCAGGGAAGGCTTTCTGGAGGAAGTGACATTTGCAATGAGAACTGAGAGGCATGTAGTTAGCCTGGTGGAGGACAATAGAGGAGCGCAGAACAGAGTGCTGTGCCTGTCCAAGACCAGATGATCATTGTAAATTGGGGATCAGGTGATGAAAGAATGACCTCAGATTTCTGGCTTGGACACTGCTCGGAAGGGGTGGGGGGCTCCCGAGGCTAGAGATAAAGGGCAGCTACCAAGAAGGCTCAGGTCTCTGGAACTTAAGAACATTTGGAAAAGATGGATCAGTCCTGGCTGGTGTGGCTCAGAGGACTGAGTGCCAGCCTGTGAACCAAAGGGTTGACAGTTTGATTCCCACTCAGGGCACATGCCTGGGCTTCAGGCCAGGTCTCCAATTGGAGGATTGTGACACATTGATGTTTCTTTTCTTCCCTTTCTCTTACTCTTCCCCAATCTCTAAAAATAAATAAAATCTAAGAAAGAGAGAAAGAAAGAAAGAAAGAAAGAAAGAAAGAAAGAAAGAAAGAAAGAAAGAAAGAAAGAAAGGAAGGAAGGAAGGAAGGAAGGAAGGAAGGAAGGAAGGAAGGAAGGAAGGAAGGAAGGAAGGAAGGAAGGAAAAGAGAAATCTAAATAGATTACTTCCAGGTTTCTTTCAGCAACAAAACTATAATCCCAGGAAATGCAAGGTCCTGAATGTTAAGACCCTTCCAGTAACAGGACATTGACAGAACATGGCCTCACCAGCAGTGACCCTGATAAATGCATGTGGCCAGTCCAGGGCCCACACCCTCCCACCCTGGCAGCTGATCGCAGGAGCAGAACAACAGCTCTGCCTTTCACGACTCTACCTTATCTCCTGGGTTGTCACAGGATGCTGAACAAGGCACCGCTCTTGTCCCTGTTTTACAGAGGCAGCAGCTTCGGAGAGGTCCCAGACCCGGGGAGGCCAGGCTGGCTCCCAGCCACGCTCCACCGAGAAGCCTGCGTGCACACCCACTGAGTTCACGTCCTTCTGTCTTACAGGGCTGGCTGCCCCGACAAACCAAAGCTTCCCAGTCTACCCAAGGTGCTCGGGCTGAACTGAGAAAAGCGCTTTTGGGGGGTGGGGTAGGGGTGGGGGTTGTGGAGGGACAGGATTTACCGCCAGGACCGACCTTCACAGCAACATAGTCTGGTGAATCCCCAAATCTGGCTCCATTTGGATCTTTCCAAGTAAAGACTTTGACACGGGAGGTTATGAGTCCGTATTATGAGGGGAGTCCATGGAGCAGGGTCAGAAAATCATGGGCTTAAACCACCCTGTCAGTTTAGAAATGAGGAGATGGAGAGGATGTGACTTTAATTTCAGAACTTGGAGAGATCCAGGAACACCACGGTGCAGGTGTTCCACGCTCACACCACATGCTGCCCCTTTTCCCAGGGCTCCGTCTGCCGTGGAACGAGCCAAGTCTGCAGCAGGAGAACCTGCTTGCTGGGGAGACAGAAAGCGTGGCTTCCTTCGATCAGCCTAAAATAATAACGATGAAGCCGACAGCATAATTCGGAACCAGATTTCCCATACCACACCGCATGTTGTGGTAATTCTGTGAAATCAAGTTGGAGATTAGGATGTCAGTTTAAAAGGAAACCGGTTATTAGCAAAGGATAACAGGTGTTTTAAAAGTATAGCGAGTGTTGACATTTGAAGGAAAGGAAGCAGAATAATTTAATGCCTTTTCTTTTTTTGTTTTTTGGCTTTGCATGTAAATGAATAGCCGTTCCTTGCCAATCCTCACCGCCACTTCACGCAAAGACTGCACCTACGCCAGCAAAGATCTCCAAAGGAAAAACACGGTGCACGTAGTCAAGGACAAATAGACAAGGTTGCCATTCCCAGCGCCATGCGGTGGAGAGGTGCAGCATGCCAGGAGGCCATTCTGCAACTGCAGTCCTGCTTTACTAGTCAGAATAATTGTTGTAACGTTACCTTGGCCTCCCAAGCCTTATAGTATGAAACAACACTTAGGTTGTGAGGCATCACAGTACATTCCGTTTTTCCTTAAAGCAAATCTCTTCAGTAAGGAAGGAAGCAGCTCTACTTTCTATACAGACAAGCATATTGCGGCATACAAAGTTTCTTCTGGGGAAACTATTCAAATATATCTTTAGTGTCTGGTTTTTGTACAAGATGTGGGCTAGTTCTACATTGCGTATCAAGTATTATAAAAGGATTCTTTAAAGGATCCTCTTTATCAATGTGACTGGACCCCAGATTCAAGTAAGTTTCCTTCCCCACTGCCACAGACACCCAACACCAGGTACTTACCTCTTTTTTTTTCCTCTCCTCTTCCTTTCGTTTCTTTTCTTCTCGTATCTGTGCTAAGCGCTGTTTTTTGCGCTCTAGCTCAGCTTTTAAGTCACTTTTGTCAGACATGATGGTTTCCTTGGAGGGAATGAAAAAAAATGTGAATATATAAAAATAACTATTCTATATTATCATGGCAAAAATCATTCCAAAGAAAAATCCATCTTTTAAGCAATAACAGGTTGTCTTATTTAGCCTATGTCAAAAAAGCAAAGAAATACATTAAGGTAGATCTGATCTCACTCTATATAAAATCTTACTCCTTTATGTATATGTATGTATGTGAAAAAATCCCATGTTGTAATCCATTCTGGTCTGATGAATGATAACAATTTCAGAATAAGCAATACACTTTTCTGTAAAAGTGTCTTAAATAAACAAAAGATAAACAAATAGGAGAATGAAAAGAACCATGATCATGACTTCCAATTTAAATGATAATGGATGAATTCATGCTCATGCTGAGAGAAGAAAATAAGCTGTCATAAACCCTTAGAAACATGCCCTGCTCAGATTTCTATGGACCCAGTAAACATTCCTCTACTTCAGTTGGGCACATGGAGATTTCATTCTGCCTAACATTACATGCACCAGGGAAGACAGCTACTGAAGACCTAACATGTTCATCTTTTTCTGCACAACTCTCCTGAACTGTCACAATGAATTTCATCTGCAGCACAACCTTATTTCTATAAAACTTCCATGCGCATACTGAATGCAACATGGCTTATCCTGGCACTTTCTCTTTTCAAAGCAAGAAATGTTTGTGAACACATGAAATGGGAGATAAACACCAGGACAAATTCTTGGGAAAATTTAACCTAATGAGGTTTCATTTCAACTTTAATGGGGATGGTGATGCTGGTGGCAATGGTACCAGAAATATTATTTATTTATTTTATTAACTTTTGAATTTTATCCTTTTTTTACTTTCAATAACTGCTGGCATACTTTATTTTATTAGTTTCAGGTGGCTACCCTTAGTAATTAGACGTTACATACGTACTAAGTGATCGTCCTGATAAATCTCATACCCATCTGACACCACACATAGCTCCTAGAACATCACGGACTAGGTTCCTTTTGCTGTACTTGGTGTGAGAAACATTTTCCAATAAACTAGGTTTGGAGAAGACTCTCAGCAATCTCCAACGATAGAATTTGTCTCTTTGGTATTCTTGGCTGGAAACTAAGAAAATGGAAACACTGAGAAATGAAGACTCTCTGATGACACAAATCTCTAAAATAAAGTTTAAAAATTTTTTTAAATGTTATGAATGCTCACTTGAATATCATCTGTATGCAACTGTGGTGAATAGATTATGCATCCCCAAGTAGATGACAGAGCAATAGAAGGTAAAAAAAGAACCAAAGAATACGAAATGATGAAAAAGTCCCCACACTTCCTTTGGAAGCTAAAGAAAAAGACTTTAACAATTCACCCTTGAGAGGGCAAAGAAGATGGCAGTGAGATTGAGAAGAGAAGGCAAAGAGAAGAGGGATGAAAAAACAATTTGGGTGTCAGAAGAGTCACAACATACAGAGGAGATAAGAAGCTGGGTGGGAACTAGGCTGTGAAACACAGTTCAGAGTGACTCATTTACAAGGAACTGTTCAAATCTGAGTCACAAACTCAAAGTCCTACAGTGACCATGAAGATAAGATGAAGAAGCAGCGGCCACAGAAGAACCGATGTCCGAAGGGGGCAGCTCTTTCTAGCTCTAACTGATGGTTAACATAAAAGAGTATGGACCCAAACAGTGAGATGCTCAGCTTTTCTTGTTTTAAGTGAAGCCACAGAACTGACAGAAATCACATTGATCAATAAAATACTGTTGGTCAATAATTTTCAACCAAAGGGCAAAATGCAAGGCAAGAGAAAATTTGAACCTAATTCCAGAAGCCATCTAAGAAGTTACTTATACACTTCTGAAGTGCGGGCCAATTTAATTTATGTTGTTGACATGTTTCTGCTGTCACAAAATAAATGTACAATCAGAAAAATCACTATTAAACAAGAGTTGTGTCGTTCAATGCTGAAAGCAGCCAGTGAAAACTTCTAAGTCACCCTTTCTCCATATTCCCCCAACTTTTACCTACCTTTCCCAGTCCATCAAACAGCAGGACTTCAGCTAATGAGAAAACTGTATAATAAGGACATCCCACCTTTCTGTGATTTTCTTGTGAATAACTTCATTCACCAGTGGGAGATAAAGTGTATTCTCAGTACATGTCTGCAATAGGCAAAGGTCTTCTTGCAACCAATAAGTATGTCTGAAAACATGGTTCATCTAATACGGTGTTACCAGCCACAAAGCCAGTATGTTAAAAATAATCAACAAGCCCTGGCTGGTAGCACAGTGGATAAGGTGCTGGCCTGCAAACCCAAAGGTCGCTGGTTTGATTCCCCAGCCAGGGCACATAATCAGGTTGCAAGCCAGGTTGCAAGCCAGGTTTCCAGCCAGGTCTGTGGCTGGAGGTATTTGAAAGGCAACCATACATTGATTCTTCTCTCCCTCTCTGCCTCTTTCCCTTCCCCTCTCTCTGGAAATAATAAATAAAATCTAAAATAATAATAATAATAATAATCAACAAAAACACAAAGGGAACTTTTAAACAATTATGTTAAGTAGTGATATTTTAAATAATACACTTCACTTTTTAAAAGTAGTTGATCCACAGTGTTAGACAGCTACAGAGTATCTTCTACTTAATCATTTTTGGTTCCATTCCAAAACAGACACTTTACGTCAGCCCCTAGGAGTGTAAGAAATCTCAAGAAAATGCCTCAGAAAGGGTTTGGGAAGTACACAGTAGAGTAAATGAATTTACACGTAGTGAAATGGTTTAACCAGTGGCATTAAATGCAGGGTCAGTACTGGACCCCACAGGTTTGGGGAGTGGAATTCTGACCCCACTAAATATCCCTACATATCAAACAAAACAAAATCGAGGAGCAAAGCATAGGGAACATGAGTTACAGAGCTTCTTGTGGCCAATATGGGTCCTTGCAAAGGCAATTATGATGCTCTCAGTTTAAGACAGTAAGAATAAGAGCTACCTGCTGCTAACTATTGTTCCCTTGCTTCCAATATATAAAAGACTAGTCTCTGTCATGTATCAATGGTAATGTTAGATGGGACAAGGGTCTCAAGGTCTGCGCAGTTCTATAAAATGTAGCACAGTATTTTGCAGGCGCAGCTGCAGATGAGCTGACAGGAACTCAAGAGATAAGTACATACAGCCAACTGCGAAGAAATAACATACAATTAAGCAAATAACATATATGAGCAGTGGCTAAACCTCCCTTTGGGGAGGCAGAGCCTTGGATATGAATCCCCCCACCATTTCACCTCCTATACTTGCTACACGTGAATAAAACTACTTTGCAACAACTGTGTCTGATTTTTGAAGAAAGCGCCCCAAGTAGAGAACCCCTTGAGTTCAGTAACAGTAAGGTGTCAAGTAAACAAATCAAACCCACCTCTGGGTTTAAGTCTTTTCCCTGTCTGATCACTGACCACTCTCACCCACCAGCCAAGAGGGGCTTAAGTGTACCCTGACTTAGGAACAAGTAACACTCAGCCTCCATCCAGCTCCATCCATTCATCATCAATTGCACTTTGGCACACCTGCTCAGCTCTCCTCATAGCAGAATCCCGTATTCTGGACCTGCTATTATTACTATTTTTCACCCTGCCAACTCTTGCCCTCATCATTAATTCCAACCTAATTCAATAACCAAAGTCATCACCCAAAGTTCACTTCAATCACTTAAAAATGGTACAGTAAGAGAAACATTAAAGGTATAGCATATTACCAACTTAATAGTAACACCATCAGATCAAGAAAACCCAACCTATACTCCTAGAGATTATTCTAAGGCACTTCAAGAGAACAAAAGGATCTTCTCACTCTAAATGGGTTATAAAATGGAAGGCATGTGGTTAAAGAGGTACAACAAAGAAGAAGTACTTTTTAACAACATGTAGGAATGTAACATAGCAGTAGTAAAATTCTTCTCAAATTTTCTGTAGAACACAGAAATAACATAGCCAGCAGTCCCAGGTAGGCATCTTAACTACCTCCCCCAGAGGAGGGAGGGGCACCTGGAAAATGGCTTTTTCTCTAGTGAAGAAGTTAGTTACACTTGCTCTGGCTGTCATCATACCATAAGCTGAAAGGTTGCAGCTTCAATTCCAGGTCAGGGCACAAGCCTAGGCTGAGGGTTTGGTCCCCAGTCAGGGCACATGCAAAAGTCATGACATTTCTCTCTCACATCAGTATTTCCCTCCCTTTCTTTCTCCCTCCCCTCCCCTCTCTATAAAATCAATAAGCATGTCACTCTCAGTGTTTCATCACAGAAGCAGTTCCATGGGCCTAAGTATCTGTAGAGGAATGGGGAGATGAAGGAAGGGGGAAAACATGAGAGAGAAAAATACCAATGCTGAGGAGGGAAGAAATAATAAAAGTCATGGTCACATCTCCTCTTCCCTTTCCAGTGAACCTTGAATCTTCTTCATGTCTTGTGTCCATCCATACACATCCACATAGAAAGGAACACAGTGTCTTTTTTTTTTTTTTTTTTTTTTTGAACCCCAAATGAGATCTTTTGCCTTCATTTTCTTCTTCATTCGCCATCATGGGATGGTTGGGTTCTGTCTAGAACCAAGTGTCTAACAGGGAAGTAGAAGGTTTAGTTCTGTTTACATCACTACCAAGTACCAAAGCCTCCGAAGGCTTATCTTTTGAACAATATAGATCTTCATTTCCTTTCAATTGTCTAAATTGGCAGCAGTTTGAGATTCCGCATCTACTGCAGGCATACGCAAATTATCTTTAAGCTTAAAATCAGAATCCTGGAAGGTTTAAAATGACTACCCAGCTGTTGCCAGACCCACTGAAAACAGAAAAAATACCCTGAAACAAGTTCTCTTTTGCTGCCTGAAAACAATTGCTCTTGTCAGCCCTTCACTATCAGCTATTGAACTTTCCTTCTGCCACAAGGACTGTGTTAGAAACTCGATCTTGCACAACTTTGTTTCACCTGCCAGCTTCTCGTAAAAGACTACTTGCTGCCTCCTTCCACTTGGCTGGGGATGAACTGGACCACAACCATGAGTCCAATTTTACAGCTTTAGCACACTGTCAATAAAAAGAGGGTTACAGACCTTCCAGGAGAAAGACGACTAGTGAAAAATGCGAAGCATTACTTGGTAAATTTCAACAACCATCAGGACTATGAAAACACAATTTTTAATAAAACCCATCTCATGGTGGGAAGTTGACCAGGTCTGGTCTACTTTACTGTAGGTGAACAGTTCTCAAACATTTTGGTCTCAGCATCCCTAGATACTCTTAAAAATGATCAGGGCTTTTGCTTATATGGGCTATGTTTATTCATATTAACCATGTTAAATATTAAAACTGAAAACTTTAAGTATTTACTTAATAATTAATTTTAAAATGACAATTAACTTGTTAACCATTAACATAAGTTTTTAAATAGCCATGCTTTTTAAGACAAAAATTTTAAAAGATAATTCTTTTACTTTTTCATACATCTCTTTAATATCTGACTTAATAGATGTCAACGGGATCCTTATAGCTGCTTCTACATTCAATCTGTTGTGTATGCTATGGCACTGAAAAAAATCTGGTCTCACATAAATATGTGCTCTTGAAAAGGGAGTATTTGAATAACTTCTTGAGGTACACCAAAAGTCTACAAATAGCAGTTTCTTAAAGTTCAGTTGCAATGTGAACATGAAGCCATATCGATCAATGGACTTTTTGTACTGTCATAACAAAATTGCTGTATCTTAAATGTTGAATGAGTTTTTTCCATGGATTATTTTACATTATCATGCATTAATTTAGAAAATTATGCATATTTCTCAAATGCTGATACATTTCATTGGACAACATCAAAAAATCCTATTTGGTAGTATCACTTGCAAACTCTGCAGAAAAGTCTTTAGGTATGGTAAAACTGTCAAGTTCATGGTGGCAGACATGTTTCCCAACATTCTAAATTTTACTTGAAAGCTCAAATTTTATCATTAGCACTAAATATTATCAATTATGTTCTTGAAGTGACAAGCTCATGCCATTGGCTTTTAAGATAATTTCTGCCAAATGCCCAAACCTGAATTATCATAATTTATGAACTATTTTTTCAAGTAAAAAAAGAACAGTATTTTGGGGGGGTAAAAAGCAGCTAATTCAGCTTGCAGCTTAAACTAATGCATAAATGCTTCCCTTGAGACAAACACTGAACACTGGGAGGCAGCAGAAGTACCTTGTTTGTTTTTCTTTCTCATAGTAAAGATGCATGTTCAAGGGTAGAGATTTAATATGACTAATATCTTTCCCTGCTTCATAAAAGACATTCTTTTTCTTTTTCTTTTTTTTAACTGTGTGTAGTAGTGATGTCTGATGCATCACTACTAGTACTACTAGTACAGTTTGATGCCACTGTCTCAGTTCTGTAGGAGCAGCAGTTCCACCCACAATTGCTTTCACACTGTAATAACCATTACATCATTATGCAAATAGTTTTGATCTTACCAACCCCTGAGCATGCCTTGACCGCCCCAGGGATGTTCAAACCAAACTTTGCCTTAACCCATTTCTGATAAGATGAAGTGGATGCTAAATTTTACAGAGGTGTTTCTTAACAAAATCTGTGCTATGTGTTATATAAATAACCTAAAGAGAGGTGGCTAGAGCTTTTTCTTCTGAAGAAAAGAAAAAAACACAGTAGCAACATCACTGAGCATAGGAAATTGAGGTGAGTGTCAGGTAACTATAATGACTTAAAAATTTCAATTAGATCTAAGAGTTCTGGATAGAGCACAACAAAAAGTGAAGTTAGGGACAGAGTGAACCCTCGAAAAATAAAAAGTTTCATAAATCTGTGGGAACAATTTCTCATCTCTCATTTGCCTAACTTGCCTAAGTCAGGTAGCAGGTAAGGAAAATAAACTAAAAAACTAAGAAACCCCCTACCTCTGACACAAAAATGAATGATCCTGAGCCTCTCTAAGTGAACTAAGACGGTTGTTAATAAAATGTCAACATCTCTCCAATGTGAAAAACTTTGTATTCTTTTATTCTTTCAACTTTGATATTTTAATAACTACAATTACATATGTTTGTTTCAGTATAAGAACTTCAAACATGATCCAATACTAGTATTTTAGCCTTAAATGGGGCAACCGAGATGAAGTTGCCTAAGTTCACAACTGTTAGGCGAGTGAGTCAGAATCGGAAGATGCCAAGTCTCCTCATTCTGGAATGCTTTCACTAAATACTGCTTTGTTTTCAGTGTTCACTTATCCAAGATTTTATTCATTTTAGTCGAAAGAAAGCTCTTCCTTAAAGTTCTTATGATCAATCCCATGACTCTACTTCCAGCCCCGGTTTTCAATTACTCTCTATCACCACCTGGTGGCAGAAAGTGTAAATTGCATGGGAGCTGACGGGAAGTGCAAAAACTTTGCCTCTGCAATTCCCAGCCTCACCACCACCGAAGAGTTTCATTCACCTACGAAGAATCTGCTTAGGTCAACTATTGTTCTGGAGGGAGGGGGAATCTCAGTACATATATGCAGTTAAACATCTATGTTGATCTCTCTAGGCTTGTTTTAATGCTACTCATGTTGCGTTAGTTTCTGACTGGAAATCAGGCACTATTTCTAAATTAAGCTTCTAGTGTCTCTCGCTGGGTTTCTGAGCTGTATTTAAGACTCTGCCGTGTCTGCATATTGTCTCCAGTCCTACTTCCACTGCTTCACAATTCTGAGCTACCCAAATTACACTGCTTGAACTGTAACTCGAGCACTGGCAATTGCGACGCATTAAACAGGAGAGACTCTCAGGCACTCAGCTCAGAGGCCCATTATGCCGGAGAGAAAAATCAATCCGTAGGGTATCAGCCCTCTCATCTAGTTATCGGAGTAGAGATGAGAGCTCTCAAAACTTTAAGGGCTCAAAAGTCATTGTCATCTTCTCCAAAAAGTTCTGAACATTTTTAAAGTTATTTCTGACCCCTACGGTGCATTCAACCATGTTAGAGACTCAACATACTTCTCTTTGGCAAAGGAAGTGTTCCTCAATTAAGAGAATCAGTCATTCTTCTCTTAGAGCATCTTCCTTTAGGAAACACTCAGATGATATCAAGAGTCCTTGGGAAATGAGCATTTCAAGTGGCATCCTTGAAAGAGCATAAAGAGATGCAACAGCTTGTACAACTAAAGGGCAGTAGTTGGCATTAGGTCCCTAAGAACTTGGGCAGAAAAGGAACCAGAAAATAGAATCAGAAGAAATGAGTGAGAAAAAAAAAAAAAAAAAAAAAAAAAAAAAAAAAAAAAAAAAAAAAAAAAAAAAAAAAAAAACTAGAGTGAAGAAAGAAGAGAGGTCTTGAACAAAGGACCCAGCACAAACACCTAACTGTAGGTCAAAATAGATGGGGAAAATGTGTCAGCTGACTCAGCCAGGTATCACGTTAAGAAGTCAAATGCAGAAGGGTACCACTCCTGCAATTTGTATAATATGAGATTATATTCTGTGCTCCTAGAGGTTTGAAAGCACTTCAGAGCAAAGAGAAAAGAGCTTTTCTATCTAAATGGGCTTTCAAGGGCTCTCTGATGGGTGTGGCTCCACTGGTTGGAGTGTCCTCTGGTAACCAAAAGGTTTTAGGTTCAATTCCTGGTCAGAGCACATACCTAGATTGGGAATTCAATCCTGGGTTGGGCACACACCATTCCTGGTCTAGGAGCCTGTGATCCTCTGTCCAGGTGCATAGAAGAGACAATAAATTAATACTTCTCTCTTGCATTGATGTTTCTTTCTCTCCTTTCCTCTCTCCCTTTCTCTTTAAAGGCAATGAAATATCCTCAGGTGAGGATCAAAAATAAATAGATAAATAAATAAATAAATAAATAGGCTCTCAAGGAGCACTTCACAAGGGGCAACTTCTCTGTAGGCCACAATGTAAGCTGCCTTTGGAATGTGCACAGTGGCGCCTCATACTGAGCACACAGTAGACATTCAATAAACACTTGACATCACAGAAGTGGGTTAACGATGAAGTCTGTTTATTGACCTCTATGTTGTTCACTTCTTCACATCAGGCTGGGACCATTCATTAGCTTTAAATGCCCACCAGCACTGAACACAACTTCCTACACATCCAGTTGCTTTACTTATAGCTCAGATAAGCATATTGTAGCCATTTAGAGTTCACCTACTTTTCATACCTTGCAAAATTGCACCCAATATCTGCTAAACATAGTTAGGACAATCCCTGTGGCTGAAGAGCATTTTAACTTCGGCTGCCCTTTGGAGCTCTCTGATTTGGAGGCTCCCCATTTTGCTGCTGAGTGGTACCCCGTAGGCACATGGCCTCCCTCTCTGATTCCCTCTTCCCTCTGTGTGTGCGGTGACTTCATGCTGCTATCCCAGGAAGGTCTCCGGCTATGAGGGACATCCCCACTCATCCAAACGGAAGCACCATCCAATGGCGTGTGCTGCACAATGCTGCCACCTGGTGGTCCTGACCTTTCCTTGGTCAGCCCTGAAATCCTCAAACTTCCCATACCTCCCAATTTTCACCAGTGACCCCAATTTTACCACCTAATATTTCCAACTCTGTCCCCGCCTGTCCATGCCTTCACACTGCCCAATTCTATCTTCACATCACACATCCGGCAACTGTAATATTTCTCTTTCTGTTATGATACATTTGTTTTTATTTTTTTAATTATATTTCTTGACATAACATTAGTATATAATGTCAAATAAGTTTCAGGTATACAGCTTGATAATACAACATCTGTATACTCCACTGTCTACCATACAACCCAGCAGTCCTGCCTCTGGGTATGTACCCCCAAAATTTGAAAACACTTATTTTTAAAGATACATGTACCCCAATGTTCATTTCACCATTATTCACAACAGCCCAGACATGGAAGCAACCTAAGAGTCCTTTGACTGCTGGTTGGATAAAGAAGATGGGGGACATATATGAGTATACAATGTAATACTACTCAACCACAAAAAAAGATGAAATAATGCCATTTGCAACAACATGGGTGGATCTTGAGAGTATCATGCTAAGTGATATAAGTCAGATGGAAGGGGACAAGAGCCATATGCAATTTCACTCACATGGGATATAAAACAAAAAGCAACAAATGTCCAGACAAAACAAACAAACAAGCAAACTCACAGATACAGACAACAGAAGGCTGGTTACTAGAGTGGGTAGGGTTGGGGGTGGGGAAAACACAATGAGGTGCTCTTCCAAGATCTTCCTGTGTCTGCGCTAACCTTCCTCCCTGGTGATCCTCTATGTCGTCTGCACTATGCCAGGGTGATGCCTCTGTCACTCAAATCTGATGAGCCCACTGTCCTGCCTAAAACACATCAATGACTCCCTCTGAGTTGCAAAATGGATCCCAACTCCTTATCATGGCACAGAAGATGCTCCCATCTCTCTATCCATACATTCCTCCTCTCCCTATTTCACATTGCACTGGCATATGCCAAGCTGTTTTCTTCCTTTGCACCTTTGCAAATTCCAGAAATGCTCTTCTCACCATTCATTCTGATGACTCCCATTCATGTTTCTGTCTCAGCTCCATCACATCCCTTCCAGAAAGGTATCCTAGGGCATGAGATCTGTGCCAAGTACCCTGTCCATGGTCCACTGCAGCAGAGGCTGCATGTTCCCTTCATACATGTTTATGTTCTGTTTATGGAAGTCTCTCCTCCTGTTACCCTGACAGCTCTGCTAAGGGAAGGGCCACGTCTAACTTTTCTCTATAATTTCAGCACCTATAGTGAATGCTCAATAAATGTCTCTTGAAATGTTATATAATCATTAGATAGAAACATGAAATCTTCCAATTTCACTTTCAGAATTTTTTTAATAATCATTCCCTTGGATCAGTGCACTAAGGTTTTAAACGACCAAACTCATAAAAGTTCTTTATTGGAATAAAGAAATCTTTATTCCAATGAGAGTGGGGATGGGAGTTGAATTTTTTCATCCATTAGTACAAATGTGCAACAAACACGTCATTCTAGCATTGCCTCATTCATTGAACTATCTCTTCCTAAATCGTTATAGTTATGAACCCACTGATATATTTTCCTGCCTGGTTTACATTTTTAATCTGTTTTCTCACTCCAAAAGAAACATTTATCAAAATCTAATTCATTTATAATTGACAGCCTCTATTATTTATCTCAACCAACAAATTCAGCAATCTAGTATCTATCAGGCAACATGCCTTGAGGATAAATCATCATGCTGATAGTGGTGAAAAATATCATTGTTTTAGAACAGAGCCATCTATTGCATTTAGAGCTGTTTTCTCTGAGTTGCTACAATGATACACAAACATGTCTAAAAATAAATGACTCTGGGGTAACCTGCAGGGCTGATCTTTAACATAACTGATAACGAGCAAATCTTCAGACATGACCAAGTTTAACTTTGATTCTGAGTCATGGCCTGCTACCCTATAAAGAGGACAGCAGAAAAATTAAATGAAGACAGTCCTTCCCAGTGGGCACACCCAAAAGTGAGCCTTCTATCCTAAGACAGAATGCAGGCAAATTCAAGCTACCCAGAGGTTCTTGTGATTCACATATAAGAGCAAACTTAACTATCATACTAACAGAAATAAAATCAAAACACATGAATAAAGCTAAAGGAAGGAAAAAATTTAATACTTACATAATAAACTCAACATAGATTTTCTCAATGTAAGTCAGCATTATAAAAATCCAAAGTCGATTTGCTTTAATCTTCTAAAAATATGTTAAGAGGTTTCCATACCATAAACCACTCAAGACTCAGCACCCTCCAAAATTAACTACAAATTACTTACAAATTTTTAATTAATCCTACCTAATTTTTAAGGACTTTAAGTTATGGCAAGTGGAGAAACATAGGCAGAGAAAGGACGTGCTAAGGTAACACACTATCCTCACTCCCATAGCAAACTTTGACAGGTGGAAAGCCAGGATTCAAACTCAAGGCTCCAGAACCCCTGCTTCTGACGATTGCATTTGCCTGTCACCTTATATGTTTCTCATCTTTCTTTGTCCCACTCTATGGGCCTTACCATTTATATCAGTTCATTCCACTTCCCTTGTATTCTTTGTTATAGCCACCTGCTGTACATCAGCAGCTTTCCTTCTCATGTTTGTTCTACAAGTGATAAAAATAAGATGGCTAAGAAAAACACAACTACTAAAGATCCTATAAATCAATGCAGGGCTCACAAGAAGGCAGTGAGAAAGCCCATAGAGTGGGTGACTTAACAACCCATCACAGAGAAAGTTATGACCTATGGAGAGCACAAGGGGAGGGTGCCTCCCAGGCAGAGGGGGGCAGGGACAAAGGAAGGGATGTGGGAAAGAGAATAGCCAGTCTGTGGGACAAGTCATCTGACAGGGATGGAACACTGAATACAAAAGAAGATGAGGATGGAAACAAAGCCAGAGATCAGATGCCACAGCATGAATGACTAACCACCCCAATTTCCATGGAACTGAGGGTGAGGGTCCCCTGGATACAGGACTGCTACTGCTAACACCAGGAAAGTTCCAGGCAAACCTGGACAAGCTGGTCTCCCTACCGCTAAAGGTCTGCCATGCATGCTTTAAAGGGGTCTCTGTCAGCAGCAAAGAAACATGTAAGGACTAGAGCAAGTACAAGACCAGATCATTTATTCCAAGTTTGTAATACACAGCACACCAGCATTTAAAAATGGATTGCAACCCACTGCTGAGTTACTAAATCAAGTAATTAGTAGTCATAGGCACCAATTTTTGTGATCAACAGATCACAATGATTAGAATGCACTGCACATGGCAAGGACAACTATTGTTTCATGGAACTTGTTTAGGACACACACATTCACCGGTATGGAAAATAAAAGTATTTATTGTTGTCCATTGCAGTGTAAAGAGTTTGAAATATATTGGGTTACATTGGTTCCAAAGTTGGTTAATTTGAAATTGTAAATTTATCTCTGCCTTTGTCCTTTCTCGGCCAATGTTCTGCATGACATGACATACCCATAGATCATGATGATATTTGCACAGGCGCGTGACCTGAGCTGTAACTACCCTGAGGGCCAAGAGATCAATATCCAGGGGCACATGCAACGTGCAATCCATTTGCAGAGCACTGGTGGGGAAGCTCTACCACAGGGTGACCTAAGCAAGCTCGGTGTTGCTCATTTTAATCTACCTGAGGCACGGGATGACCTAAGCAAGGTCAGTGATGCTCATTTTAATCTACCTGAGAAAGAAGGGGAAAACAAAATGAATCCCTGGGCAATTAGGGCACAAACACACCAATTTATAAAGATTAATCCACGTTTTTAGCTACCCTGAATGCCCAGAAAAATCAATGCTGCCAGAAATGCAGGACCGAGGTATATTTCCTGCAGGCCATGTCAGCGCAAATGCTGAATGGCCCCAGGATCTGAGGATTTGCTATTTGTCCCATCAGCATAACCTTTATATTCCTCTTAGAAAGCAAATGCCCATCTGAATAGCCTGGCTGTGTCCTGTAACTGGGTGGAATGAGGCCATATTAGGAACAGATTCTCAACCAGCCCTAAACCCTTCTGATACTCGTGTATATTTTAATTCAAGAGCTAAAAAATAAAAAAAGCTTTTTAGCTGGAGTCAGTTTCAACCATCTGTCGCTTTGAGTGAAAATAGGATGTAGGCTTGTATATATTAGCTTTTGAAGAAAACCCATTTTGGCAGAAAGAATTAAAGTGAAAGAAAAATTGTATCTCAATTTTCAAGACCAGGCTGAGGAGAAATAAAATATCCAAAGTAAGTAGTAACTTACACGAACACACCTATCCCCTTTTCTCCCTGGTAGGCTGCCCCCATTCCCCACCATTTCTTGACCATCCCCGCAATTAGGCCTACAAGAATGTTTAATTGACCCGAACTGGTGTGGCTCAGTTGGTTGGAGCATTGTCCCATAGACTGAAGGGTCTCAAGTTCGATTCCCAGTCAGGGCATATACCCAGATTGTGGGTTTGATTCCCAGGTGGGGTGGGTACAAACCAGCAACCAATGGATGTTCTCGCATAGATGTTGCTTTCCGTCTCTCTCTAAAAAGCAATTAAAAACTGAATTAATGCAAAATACAACCCGATCACTTTTGAGAGTTAAAATAGAACTTAACCTTAAGACACACATCTCCCAAGTCAAAACTATCACAACATTACCGAAACATCACTTTTAGGGTTGACCAAATATAATAGAAGGCCACCCCATCATTTGTGATAAATAACCATAAATACAATTATAGTTAAAGGAGAATGGAGTCTGAAAGGACAGGAAAAGAAGTGTGCATTTTTCATATTTCCTCTATCTGTCCAGGGAAAAGAACACCCTGGCCATTTGACATTGTCTTTCCTGTACACCTGTTAGCAGAGCCACCACAATGGCACAGGGTCACCCTCTTGAAACACCAGCTGTGACAACTGCTGCCCATGCCTTGGCTGCATGCGGATCCAACCTTCAGTCCTCCACACTTCAGTTAAAGACAATCAAGTCCAGCCTTCCAATGAACTCAGGCCAAAAATCTTGGAGTCACCCCTGATTTCGCTTCCTAGCAAATCCCATATACACTCCATTAGCATTGGGGCTCTCCTTCCCAAGCATATGCAGAATCTGTCTACTTCTCACCATGTCATCTGCCATCACCCTGCCCCAGCCACCATCACCTCACAGCCATCTTACTTCAAAGGCTCCCTAAACAGGCTCACATCTGCCCTTGGCCTCCCTTGTAGCCTATTCTCAGCTGCAAGTGTGACTCTTTAAAAACACGAGTGAAATCTTGTTGCTTGTCTGCACAAAGCTCTCCAATGGCTCCCATCTCTGAGTAAAAACTGAAGTCCTACAGCGGCCTCCATGGCCCGACACAGTCCCTCTGACTTCATTGATCTCAGCTCCAGGCCCCCTTCCTTACTGTCACTCACACACTTCAGGGACACTCCCACCCCAGGGACCTTGCATCTACCATTCCCTCTGCCTGACAAGACATCTTGCCCTCCCTATCTGAATGACTTGCTTCTTCAAAACTTAGTTCAAAGAACATCTCTTTGAGACCTCACTTTCCCACTTTATCTAAAAGAGCAAACTTGCCTGCACTGCACCTGCATTCTCAGTGCTTTCTGCTCTCTCACGTTTTTTTGAAGATTTTATTTATTATTTTTAGAGAGAGGGGAAAGGAGAGAGGCAGAGAGGGAGAGAGACAGCAATGTATGGTTGCCTTTCACCTGCCTCCAGCTACGGACCTGGCTGGAGACCTGGCTTGTATCCTGGTTATGTGCCCTGGCTGGGAATTGAACCAGCAACCTTTGGGTTTGCAGGCTGGCACCTTATCCACTGTGCCAGCAGCCAAGGCCTGCTTTCTTGCTTTCCTTCGTCACATGTATCACCACCTAACATATTCTATAACATATTTAAGTATTTGTCATTGTTCACCTTTCCTTCTGTAATTTAAACTCTAGTGAAGGCAGAGATTTTGTCCCTTCTTTTCACTGATATATGGCCAATACTTAGAAGACCAGTACCGAGTACTCAATAAATATTTGTTGAATAAATAAATTTGGCTTAAAAATTGTGCCTCGATGAGGTCCTTAGTTTCTATAAATAGGGTCAAAGCTCTGTTGACCTTGATATTCTCCTGGGTTTGTTCCCCTACCCTCCCTCTCAACCTCTTTGCTGTGATCTGGTGGCATCAATTGTCATAATATTGCCACACTTAGATTCTGCCTCCCTTCCTGGCCCATTTGAATGTATTAGATAATTGGACTATTTATATGATTTTCCATTGTTCATGTTACCACTAGATTGAGCCTTCAGGAGTATTTTTTAAATTTATTGATTTTAGAGAGAGAGAGAAAGGGAGAAAGAGAGAGAAACATCAATTTGTTGTTCCACTTAGCTATGCATTCCTTGGCTGATCTGGTATGTGCCCCAACTAGTGACAAAACCCACAACCTTGTTGTATTGGGGTGATACTCTAACCAACTGAGCTGCCCAGCCAGGGCCTCAAGGTTACTCTTAATGTCCTCAGGGTAGCACTATCCCAACCAAGCCAGCTCAGACCTCTGGGACCAAGGGCCTAAGAACCTGATGTCTCAGAAGAGTTCAGAATACTGACCCATAAGCCAAGGAACTGTGATCCCATGGAAATTAGGTTTTTCTGGCAAATCAATAAGTTGGCATTTTATGTTTGTAGCCTAACATATAATGTACACTTGTACTGGTTTGTGTGAATTCATCACTAAGTTGCTAGAGAATTTTAGCTACATAAGAACAATGCAATATCTAAATCCTCAAAACTAAGATTCGAACCTTAATCCTGCCCATCTGAGCAGGTGACAGCTGGCTGTCCCTGATCCTGTCTCTGTATCCACAGCTGCAATACGGCAATGGACTCCAGATAAGAAGGTTGATGAACAAGAGTGTCACCTGCTCATGTCCTTAGCACTCAAGCATGCACCTACACACATATGCACAGTTACCTAACTCCAAATCACTTCGGTAGGTCGGAGCATGCCTCTCCCCATCGCTCTGGTCCCTGGTGCCCAGTGACCCTTTCCAGTGAACAGGGCACAGTGGGAGGGAGAGTGGGATGATACACCCAATGTGAGAACACATTGGGTGTCTGAGCCAAGTCCCCGGTACATTTATAAAAGAGGGATAAGCACCCTAATCAACCAACTTTTCTAATTTGCTAAAAGCCAGAAAACCCCAGTAGTTGGCGCCAAGATTCTAAAATTCTCTCATGTTAATGCCATTTAATGAGTGCCCCTAAACGTGCACAGGGCTGTTCTGGGTGCTGTGGGACTTAACACGAATGATCAAGATAGCATCTGTCTCAAAAACCACGCCGTGTGATAGGGTCTGGAAATACCACCCCCATTGCAAGGGAGAATGGGGTGAGCACTTGACAGATGGTTAGCGCATGAGGAACAGTGTGTAGGAACGGGACCATGCAGGGGGCTTCATGAAGGAGGGGCCCAGAAATACGTGCAGCTTGTGAACCAGGGAAGCATTTCCTGTGGGAAGAGCCGAGAGTGAGTGACATGGCGGAGGCCAGCGGCGGCGACCTGTGTTTGGGGAGCAGCAGACAGTTCAGTTGGACTCTTGCGTGTGGTCTAATGGGCTCGAGGTGGTGTCATGAGCAGCAAGCTGGAAAGGTGTGTGTTTGGTGCTCTACTCTCAGGGCATGACTGATCCCGGTCAACTGCTTCTGTCCTTCGGTCCTGCTTCACTTCCAAAGAAAGTGATTTATTTTGAAAACATGCAAGAGTCTGGATGAAAATCAAACATTTGCATGTTACGCCAATCCAGTCTGTTCAAAGGTGTTAAACAATGCAAACCATTGGTTTGAATACTTCCCTTCCATATCACACCTTGGCTGCATATAAAGAAAAAGTGAGAAACTAAATGCTCAAAATAGAAGTCTTAGAATTTGTAATTCATTCCTTGCATAAAAGTAGCATTCGGGGAGGGAACGCATTCTCCCAAGTCATCTGGTAGTTTTCTGTTCTCACACTGTAAAAGGACGAGGGAAGTCAAGGGTTTCTAGAATATACATTTGAAATGACATATTGCCTAGCCTCTGCTGTTGGCAGGATGGATCACTCGGTTCACTAGGACACATTAAGGGTCTACTGAATGAACAAACAAATGGACCAAAGAAAGGAAGGGTGCTCAAGGCATGGTGATGTGGCCAGTTTGGACTGCAGTTAGATGCAAGCACTTTCTTTGTTTGTTTGTTTTTAATGGTTGTCACAAACTGTAAAGTGTCCTGCAACCTGGCCAAACACTGCTCTACAGCATTCCCAGTGTCTGAGAGCAGCCTAGGGAATTTGAACGAAAGTGTGAATGAACAAATGCTACAACTTGAACAGTTACATGGAAAAAGAAGTGGACACGGATGGTCGCAGCTTTTACTCCAGGTTGGCATCTGTCCTCTGATTTATGCCAGCCCCAAATGACTGGCAGAACCTGGCCAGGGGAAAGAGTGGTACAAGACTTTATCCAGTATACAAAATCACAGATTCTTGAATTTGGAGAAAAAAAATCACATAGAAACTACCAAATACTGTCTGACTTCCCAGACAATCCTTACTTGGTGGCAGCATCTTGAACTCTCTTGGGCTCTGGAAAGTCACTACGTTAAAGACAGCCCACTTGAAATGATCCCAGGTTCTCCACTATATTATGAACTCTCCTTCTTTCCAGAAGTTTCAGCTGCAATAGATAGGAGTCTTCATAACTATTTGCCCACCAAGAGTCTTTATGCCCACCTTGTCTCTTGCTGAGAGCCAGCATCATCAAATGCAAATTTCATCCACATTGTATTTGAGGAGTTGTGGGGGAAGGGAGGATCCAAAGGAGAGACGGAGAAAAGAGAGGGTGTGCATCTGCCAAGATGAGCCACCAGCCTGCCTCCTCTCCATCATACCCAGATTCTAGCTCATCAAACCTTTACCTTCGGTGCTGGTCCGCTTGTAACTTTCTGGACTCAAACAAGCAGAATGCTTCTGTGAATTTGTACCACATTAGATTTTAATTTAACACAACTTTGAAGTGCTATGTTTAAGTGTATGGGGCCTGGAAAATGTGTCCTCAGAGGACCAGAATTTGAATATCAAAATAGAGGACAATTTGATGCTCTAGAAGTCCCCAAGCTTTTTCTGCCAGGGAAAAAGCTGACTGACTCACCTGGAGCTGTGTAGTGCTTTGCTGGGCACAGACAGAAATGCTCAACAGGACCCTGATTCAGGAAGGCAAGGCTTCCAGAATTCTAGGAATTACCAAGTCCAGTTTCATTTTTGGCCCCGATACCCAGAGGGTGATGCATTGCAGGAAGTCAATGTTTGCACTAAACACAACAAAATGATCCAAGGGAAAAATTTCAATCCTTTAAGAAATGAAAAATTAAGTGGGATTTAGTCTTTCAAACCTACCACAACATTAGGAAGTGGTACTCTTGTTATCCCTCCTTTTTTACAGATGAAGAAAATGAGGTACAGAGAGGCCAAGTAGCTTGTCAATGTCACATAGCTATTAGTAAGTGGGGACATTGGGATGTGAACCCCAGCTCCAGAGGCCATGCTCTCATATTACCTCTTTTTTCTATTATCTTATTTATTTATTTTTCATCATTTTACTTCTTAATCACTGTTACGATTTGTTCTGGGATAAAATCAGACCCAAGAGCAAAAAAAGAAAGATGAAAATGAAGCATGAATAGAAATGGTATTGCCTGGCTGACACTTATGTCTGATCAGCCTGCAAATTCAGAGAAATTATTATTCACTTCTCTTATTTGAACTGCCTCTGTACATAGTTATGCCTCTATTAGGTACATATCACATTTTACCTTATATTACAACCATGTGATATATGTATAACATATAACCATGAAGCATTCCTCTTGCTTATGGCTGGCACTCCTTAAATCCTAAATCAATGCTCTTGGCTGGGATTGAAAAACTGAAGCAAACTGATTTTCACGCCTACATACTGGGGTGGGCCACAATAGGTTTTAGTACCCACTTTCGTCAGTCATTGGTTTAATTACCAGCCATCATTACCTAAAAGATGAACCATAAGGATACAACATTGTTACAACAAGAAGACAAATAACACACATAATACATTAATAAATAAATAGTAATAGAAGAATAAACTTGTGTACGCACAACTGTAAACCTACTTTTGCCCACTTCTGCATATTTCTTTTATTCATAATAAGTAAAATCAAGATTTGTAAGCTCACTAATTCCAAGACCTTGTTATTAATCATGATGCATTTTATATTCTAAGTGGACACCCTATGAGGTGCTACAGAAGTTGGATATTGAAACCATTACACATGTGGTTATATCTCAGCAACCTTCCTAGAGAGGCCTTGCAGAAACTGTGCTTAGGAGGAGCACTGGCAGAAATCAGGTAAGTCCCTCTCTTCCACAGTCCTTGGGGTTAATCACAAAATCCTGTTTTCCTCAACAACTGTACTTAATTACTCCTTTGATGTCAGGCGGGGGCCATTTGATTTATTTTGGCCAATGAAATGTGATGAGCTGGGGCAATATATATGAATGAAGCCTCTCACTAAATATGGTGACCAGAGACCCTTATTGACTACACTGGATATATAATGTGAGAAAAATCCTTTCTTATGTTACTCTACTGAGGTTTGGGAGTTTGGTATCGCATTCTGACCCAGCCCAACCAGATCAATACACCTTCCACTCTGGTTACTTTTCATCTTCCTCGATTTAGTGTTGGCAGCTGTAAGCACCCCTCCTTCACCATCCCTATCAGAGCTTCGAGGTGGCTTGCACTCTGAGAAGGGACCTCTCCTTGAGACTGGGCCCTGTTCATGTGCAGTTCTCAAGAGTCCAATTTTCTTTTCTTTCTTAAAGATTTTATTTATTTATTATTTTACAGAGAGGAGGAGGCAGGAAAAAGAGAGGGAGAGATATACATCCATCTGTTGCCTCTCACACACCCTTAACTGGTGTGTAACCTGACATGCAATTCAGGCATGCGCCCCGACTGGGAATTGAACCAGGGGCCTTTTGGTTCACATCACTGAGCCACACCAGCCAGAGCAAGATTCCAGTTTTAGCAAGAGTCCTGCTAAAGTCAGTTTAGCCAGAATCCCCACCCTCAATATTTGAAAATCAATATCTGATCAATATCTGATCAAGTTCTTCATCCCCTACCACCTCCCAGGTGATACAATATCTGATCGCACTGGCCTGCCTCCATTAATACTTACTTTTAAGTCAGTTTTACCTGAATCCCTTCTCTTAACCTGGATGTTTCTTCTGAGTAATTTCCCATTGACCGGCTGCCACCCTGCTCCTCAGTTATAAATTCCCACTGTTCCCTGTTGTATTCAGAGTTGAGCCCAATCTTTTCCCTGGCTGCAAAACTCCGCTTCAGGGGTCAGACATCCATCACCTTAGTCCCCTGCATAAAGTCTTCCTTATCATTCCTTCAACAAGTGTCAGGAATAACTTTTTTTGTAACAGGTATAAGGACGAAGAAAGCACCAAGTGTCCTTGTTAACCAGTCAATAGAATATAGGCCTGGGTTAAAGCAACTTTCATGTTGAATTTTCCCTCAGGGAGCTTAGACACTCTTTCCACGTTCCACGTGATCTCCCTGCCCCACTTGCGAAGGCAGTAGGGGAGCTGACAATGTCATGGGTGGCAGTTCCCATGCCCTGGCTCATCCCCAGAAGCAGTTCTGCCCAATGGACCAAGGGTAATGGCTCTGTCTGAGCAGGATATACTAGAGAAAGGGAACATTTGAAGACAGTCTTGGCTCTCCTCCCCTACAACTGTTTTGCAACTCAACTTTACTACCTACTTTAGAATCTACAATGTGTGGGCCTTCAAATTTTAGGAATTCACATTTCTTTATTTTTTCCAAATAGAGGGGGCTCTCAAGACAAATGAGTACAGCCCCCCTACACCCTCACCATAAAATCTATGGCAAGAGATAGGGGATTTCTCATTTTTGTTATGTCCATTGCTTTTCAGCAGCATTTGAAAATACTTTTTGAAAGTCTAAAAGAGGAAGCAAGAAAATCTGTATTCAAAGCCCCAAAGCTGACCTTTACAATGTCCCTGGGTGGTCCATATTAGCATTGGTAGATTTAGTTTGGCATTTTAACTTATGTAAATAGATTCTCACTTTCCTCCGAGCCTGCAAGCATTCAAAGGGCTAAGATCCTCTTTCCACACCAGCGGTAACCTATACCTTCTGAAAGTGAACAAAGTCACACTTTTCAAGGAAACTGGCCGAGACGGTTTTTGTTATTCTTTCTTCCACCAAATACACACCAATTCCCACAACCCCTTGCTATTTTTATCCTAATGGGGTGGGTGGTGAAACAGGAGACACCCCATCATTTTGAAAGGGGAGGCTGTCCAAACACAAGAGTCCCCACAGGGCCTACTTACCTTTTCACCCACCCAAACCCACCAACTACTGAATTCCATGGGCTGATTCTGAGACAGAATCCCATGTCATGCCTTACACACATGCTCACTGCAACACTCAGCAACCTGATAAATGGGTAAAGACTTCCATATGAGCAGTGGGGGATCTAACTACCTTCAAAAGGAGAGGACTTCATTCATTTCAATAACTAAAATCTTCAGCTTGTCAAACAAAGAAATGAGTACTACTTCAGGTTAGAGTAGAAAAACCTGCATTCTAAATGAGGAACTGACTGCAGGCAAAAATATAAAAGATTGTGTCATTATTTATCCATTAGCACTATTTAAAATATGATCATTGCTCTTGGCTTCACTCTGGACATTAGTATGAAATAGGAATCTGACATATAAATCAAAATTTCCCCTCTCCTCACCAAAGAGGAGCCAAAGTACAGTACTGTTCAGAGGAGGGTGTCAGATCAAAGCCAGATCAAGAGAATTTGCCCCCAGGGGTTCATAAAGGAAAGCACAAGACTCAGACCATCCTGCCTGTCACTTCCAGAACGAAAGGTGGTCCTCCTTAAGACTCCCCCACTCCCAGCAGAAATGCTCAAAGTGATCCAGATTCAGGAAGACAGGGTTTCCAGAATTCTAGGTATTACCAAGTCTATGTTCGGATTGGGCCCAGACATGCAGTGGGGGCTACATTTCAGGATGTAAATGCTTCTACTAAACTCACCAAAATGAACAGAGGGGAAAGAATTAAATCTTGTAATAAAAGGAAACTTAAGTGGAGTCTATGCTGGCCAATATTTCAAGTCAACAAAACTTGTTGAGCATTTACACCATGGAAGGCTCTCTGCTTGAAAACACAGGGATCTCTCAGGGAGCCTGGAGTATAGAAGGGGAAGGAGCCCTTCCTTTTTAAATGTCAAAGTTTACAATATTCTGAAATCACTTTCATTGTGATTCTTCACATGTATGATGGAAGCTGTTAGATGCTAACCTAAAACATGTGGGGGGTGAGGGAATTTTTTAAAAATTCTTTAGAGGTTATAGAACAATAATCAGAACAGTATGTTACTGGCATAAAAATAGAGACACAGATCAATGGAATAGAACAGAAAGCCCAGAAACAATCCTACACCTTTACTGGGCTGAGACAGTCTCTTCAATAAATGGTATTGGGAAAACTAGATAGATACACGTGGAAAAAAAAAGAAACTGGACCACTTTCTTCCACCGTATATAAAAAATAAACTCAAAATGGATTAAAAAACTTAAATATAAGACCTGAAACCATAAAACTCCTAGAAGAAAACAGCAAATAAACTCTGAGGCATAGCTCTTAGCAATATCTTTTTGGATATGTCTCCTTGGGCAAAGGAAACAAAAGGGAAAAAAAGGAAAGGAAATGCATGAAACTACCACCAACTAAAACGTGTTTGCACAGTGAAAGAAACCATCAACAAAATGAAGACAACATACTGAATAGAAGGTACAATAATATATCTGATAAGCCATCATTATCCAAAATATATAGGGAACTTAATATAACTTCATACTTAAAAAACAAACAATCTAATTTAAAAATGGGCAGAGAACCCAAATAGATATTTCTTCAAAAAGAACAGATGGCCAACAGACATTTGAAAAGATGCTCAACATCACTAATCATCAGAGAAATGCAAATGTCAACCACAAGATACCAACTCACACCTGTCAGAATGTCTATCATCAGTAAATCAACAAATACTAAGTGCTGGTGAGGATGTGGAGAAAAAAGAAACCCAGGCACTGTTGATGGGAATGCATAGTGGTGCAGCAACTAGGGAAAACAGTATGGATATTCCTTTAAAAATGAAAAACAGAGTTGCCATACAATTCCACTCTTGGCATTTCTTTGAGGAAAACAAAGATACCGTTTCCAAAAGATATATGCACCTGCTATTTTCATTGCTGTGTTACTAGTAATAGCCAAGAAAGATATAGAAACAACCTAGCTGTCCATCAATAGATACATGGATTAAAAAGATGTGATAGGCACATGTACATACAATGAAAAATTACTCAGCAATAAGAAAGAATGAAATTTTGCCTTTGCAACAACATAGGTGGGCCTAGAAGTTATTACAGGAAGTGTAATAAGCCATACAGAGAAAAACAAATACTATCTGATCTCCTTTTTACATGGAATCTAATAAAAATCAAACAAAAGAATAAATAAAGCATAACAATCCCACAAAAAAAAAAAAAAACAAAAAACCTGATGGCTGCCAAAGGGGAGGAGGTAAGGAAATAGAAGTAATAAATAAACAAATGCATGAATAAAACGCTTTAGAAGTTATAGGAGAGAAACCCTGCAGAAGCATAATGAAGCACACTGGTACCTGTTTTCAGGCTCATCTGTTAACCAAGTGCAATCATCCTTTCAGTGCCTGAGACTCATTTTTATAATAAAGAATGCTCTTGACTCTAACATCAATTTATGCTCTGTATGTTTGCCACACTGATGGCATTAGCTGGTCTCTATCCCCAAATAAAACAGTGGGTCGTTCTGTAAAATTACGGCAATAATATGGGCGAAGCATTAAAATGTTAGGGCTTAAGTAATATTTTGGCAGCAAGAGTAGCTGCTTGTGAAGATCTTAGGATTGGTTTGTATCAGCCAAAAACTAAAAGGCATGTAAGTCATCTGTTAAGCAGAGGTCCTCCCTGGATTCCCACCAAGTTAATGTTTCTGATCACAATGCAGCCACTGTATCAGGTAAGCCCAAAAAACTGAGCAGCTCAAACTCATCTTTGCAGTACACTTATCTTTGCCATGAATAAAGTCTTGATTGGCAGCCTCCTTTGCAAAATCAACTTCCTGGGCTGTCTTAGTTAGGGACTGATACTTGCTTGGTGCTCAGCAGGATACTCGGACCAGGGAGATGTCTAATTTTCTTCTCCTCCTGTGATAACACTTAGACTTCTCCTATCAGCATGGGAGCTTGTTCTTAAGGGACTCTCTGTCCTGTCATGATAAGAAGTTCCACTGAACAGTACTTCTTGGCATCCACATAGAGAAGCCATGAGATAGGAAGGGAAGAAAATAAACAGACTTTGGAATTTGAAATCCAGCTCTTTCACTAACTTGGTCTCACGTAGCCTTGACCAAGTGGCTTAATGTTTCTGAGCATCAGATTCATTGTTTATCGAGTGGAGATAAAAATGTCAGCCTTACTGGGTTTGGGGATGATCTGACAAACCATGAATATGAACAGGGTAAGTGCCAATGAATGGCAAGCAGGGTTAGGGCTGCCTGCCACTCCTACAGACTTCACTGGGTAGCAGCGTGCATTAGTGTGCGTTGTACCTATACCTGGGCATCTCTAACATGCCGTGGCGGTGAAATGCTAAAAATGTTTTTTCTTGACTGGCTCTGGTTGGACAGATACACACGCCTTGTTTTCAACACATTTCAGCAGAGTGGCTTCTGTTCCTCCCCCTTTTCCTGAACCATGTACTACAACCAGTGGTTCTTAATCTCTTTTTAGTCACAAATGCCCTATTTTTTTTCCCTAGAAAGTTTCCTTTATGCACAAATGCATAAAGTTTTGCATTGATTTTATTGGTTTCAATAGCCACCTCAAAACTGTCATGTGCCTGCCCTTCATGGTGCCTATGACGCTGACTCAAGAAATGTCCTCTAAAGAGAGACTCAGGAAATGGGGGCTCCTCGGGGCTGGCACCTGGGCAGCTGCATCTCGCACGATGCAAGCTTCGGTCTCACATTCTGGTGCCAGGCTCTGTAGAGAGGAAGCAGGGGGTCTAAGGCTAGCGTACTGATGAAAAGTTCCCAGTCAAGAAGAATTTTTATACGGAACAACTACCTATCTGACATTTGAGAGCCACAAGGTATTATGGGGAATTAGGTAGTTTTAATAGGATGTAGAAGGGAGGCAATATTTGATTTCAAAAGCCTATGGTCCCACTTTGGGTCTTCCATATCACCCACAGCTACCAATCAGCTGGAGGAAAAATAGCAAGGAAATAACAATTGCTCACAGAAAAAAATCAACAGCAAACCTAAAAGAAACAAGATATGCTTGGCATTTCTGTTTCTCACAGAGAACACTCACTTAAATTGGATGAGTTTTATTTTTAGAGTCAGATCTGATTTTAATCCTACCTCTGCCATTTATTAACTATAACCTTGAATATGTCACTAAACTAGGTTTTATAACCTGTAAAACATGGCTAAGAATGTCTACTTCGTAGGATTAATATAAGGAATAAAATAAGATAACATAAGAGCCTGGTATTCAATTTAAGAAAATTAGCCAATATAATCATTGGATGGAAGAGTAGAACCAGAGTGCCTGGGTTCAAATCCTAGCTCTACAACATATTAGCTGAACAATTTTCAAAAAGTTACTTGGCATCTCTGTGCCTTAGTCTCCTCACCTGTCAAATAGTATTACAAATAAGATAATACCTAAGACTTTGGTGAAAATTAAATAAGTTAATACATGAGAAACTAGTTTAAAGTGCTTGATACATTTTCAGTAAATGTATTGGTAATGTAATAGATATAGTAACTGTGGTGTAATACAACTACTAAACATACTGCGTACTGGTAAAGCACTCAGCATATTGCCAACCTTTGTTGTATCTGGTGGAGCAAAATGTCGGGAGAAAAAAGTGGTGAGGAAATATACTGTGACCTTTTCAAGTGATGCTAGATTAAGTGACGGAAAGAAACAGGGTGACAAGGGAGAATGAATGGTCCTTTTAGGTAACTGTCAGTGAAGCCTGTGCACAGTGCCTCTGCTTAGAGACACGGCTGGGTTTCAAGACTTGGCATGTATTTCACAAGGCTGGTTTACAGGTCTGTTACTGAGTATGGACATAGGTCCCCAGGACCGATCCCCCCAAATTTTTTAACTCCGCACTGGAGTCAAAGGATAAGCGTATTCATTAAATGCAGACTCAGGGAAGTGTTTGGGGAAGTAGAAAGAGTGGCAAGAAAATTAATAGAGCCCCTCTTGGACATAAAACACACTGACACAGATGCGGGTGACTTCTTACCATCTCAGAAGTTAGTCACAAACTAGAGACCAGGGACCACCACTGTAAAATCTCTGCCGCATTGTCCTGTGAGTTAAGTTTCTTTTCTCTGCCCCTACCATAGGCCGAGTGGTGATTACATGTAATGACATAGACCTTTAACACCAAAAGAGTTTAGGATCAATTTTTCAATAGGAGAGGAGGACAGGCTGGGTGTGGGGAAGGGCAGAGCCACCCCTCTTCCCTAGGGCACCCTGCATCAAAGGCTGCAGGGGGAGAGGAAACAGGTGAAGCCAGCCCTGAGGCCAGGGACAATGAAGAAAAAAATTGTTCCGGCCCCAAAACTGGGCCAAGAGCTGGACAGCCCGGGGAAAAGCCTGCATTGGGCCCTCAACCGTTGTGCAAACATCCCAACGATGGTGCTAGAAGATTTTTAAGAGAAAAATTGCTCTTGGAGCACTAGGTCCTCAGACCTTAAGAAATATTAGAGTTGGTGCCTATGAAGAGAACATTGGATGACTTAGTGATAGGAGTGTCTGATTTTGTTACTGAGAAATAGGGTCGGAAAAGCAGAGACTGGGTTTTTATTTTTCCGCACCAAAACTCTCAGAGAAAATTTGGCATTTTAAATAATCAGCGAAAGTATTAATACCATTCCCACTGATACCCTTAGGCAGCAACTTGCACTGAATGTTCCACTTCAAATTTACTAACACCAATCGACCCCTTTCTCTATAATTTCCACAGTGAAACTATGCACCTAGACAGTCACTCGTACCTCTGCAACCATTAGCCCTGTGATGTCTTCTGCAGTTACCATGCTTCACTGTTAGCTACACTTTCTGCTCACCTGGAATATGTGGAAGCAATTTTTCACAACCCTGAACTACAGGAAGTCTAGAATGCTCACTTGAAAGGCATTCCAGGCAAGAAAATGGCTGGCTACTTTTTCCTGCCCCTTACCTAGATGTAGTAGAGGCCAGGATAACGACCGTATTCCATCTTCTGCATTTCTGGCGGGTGGGTATCTGATTTCCTAAGTAATTTCCTGTCCTGATCCTGGGTTTCTGCTTAACCTTATTAGCCGAGGTACCGGTCAGGAGACTCCGGCACTCTCGGTTCCCATCAGCGCTGCCAGGATCACTGCCCTCACGATGATGACGCACAGATTTACCAGGCCAGAGCGATTCGGGAGTGGGAATGGGGGAAGGAGAGCCACGCGGCCGGGAAGGTGTTTACGAACCCTCGGCCGCACCCCCACCCTCGCCCCTGGCCAGCCACACTTTTTTTGCAGCCGTGAAGAAACTGGCATCTTCCTGCGTAAATGTTCATGAATGCCCTGCTGGGAGTGCATTCGCTCCCTCCGACCTGGCGGGTAGCAACAGCATCTAAGCTTTGCAGACAGCTGAAAATGTAATCAAACAGCATCTTTCCCTCTCCCTTTGGTACTCCCCCCACCCCCACCCCCAGGGACCATCCGCTAGTGGCTTAGAGGGGTGCGGATTTCTCTGCCCCTGGCCTTTGGCTCCCTGAGAGGAGACCGAGGCGGGGCGTGCTCCGACGCCCCTCCCAGCCCACAAGGTGGGCGACAAGGTGAAGACACCATGACCCCTCCCCTCCTGCACTCACCTAACGGCTTTGCTCGGGGAGCTGCAAGCAGGGGCAGCCGCTGGGGGGCTCTGGCCGCCCTCCCGTAGCCGGCAGCGGAGCTCGCAGGAGCCCGGGGCGGGGGCCGAGGCAGGAGTCCGGCGGCTGCAGGGACCGCACTCCTGCCGGGCTCCAAGCTCAGACCACACCGGGGCCGCAAGGGTGAAGGAGGCGAGCGGAGGTGGCGGCAGTGGGAGGGCGCGACACCTCCTGTTTACCTGGACACGCTCCGCGGTGGCACTAGTCTCCGGGAGCGCGGTGGCGGCTCCCGGGCGGCGGCGCTCGAGCGGCTCCGGGGGGTGGCGGGTGCGGCGCGCGCAGGATGTGCTGTCTCACGCTGCGCCCGCCGCTCGGCTCCAGTTCCTCCGGGAGCCAGCACATCCTCTGCCTCCCAGCGTGACACTGACAGCAACCCGGAGCACCCCGTTTGGGGGTTCGCCCCGCCCCTGCCCTCTGCCCTCCACGCTCCCCGCCCCTCCAGCAGGAGCGCACTCGGCTCCCGGTGGCCACCGGGTCTCTCCCGGAGGGAGCGGTGTCAGGCTGGAGGTGGGCAGGGGACCCGAGGAGGTCAACCCCTCTAGTCCTGTGCTATGGGCTGCCCTCACCTAAGTCACTGCGGGCAGAAGAGCTTCAGTGTAAGGGGAGCTCCTGCTCCCAACGTGCCAACATTGAGCAACTTTCACTCCCAGACAGCTGCCTACTTTAAGGTCATTTAACTGGAAATGCAAGGCTCAGATTCATCTGCTATCCACAATCACTACAGGTCTGATTTATCCGTATTTTTTTCCCAGAAGAAAAACACACGTATAGCTTGCCTCTCCTGCCTTGCTTCTGGTAGTCCTAGCTTTTAAAAACCTGGGTAACTATTCTTGGACTTCCCCCAAACTTACCTTAACCGCTAAATTTTAAGGCCCAGGAATGGAGTGAGATTCTGGTCGGTGCAGGTTTAGCAGCGTTTTATAGGTAAGCTTTTCATCGTGTTTCTTGAACACCAGTGATAAAGACTAACTGGGACTTGAAGGGAACAGACTCAGTCGGCCAAGTCTGTGGGAGGAGCTAGGGCTTATGGAAGTTTTCGAACTCTGTAATGGAGACAGCTTGGCTGGAAGAACTGCGTGTTTTTAATAAAGCTCTATGGTTCTAACTTCCCCTTCCCTTAACTTCTATTTCCCCTTATATAAATACCCCTCTGTCTTGGCACTTAGGCCAGACGGTGCATGTGGCTTGCCATGTCTGCATGCACTGGTTGCAACCCTTTCTTTCTCCTGAGTAAATCCTTTTTGGTGATGAAATACCTAGTCGGTATTATTTTTCAGTCGACGTGTAGGGTCATTGCACACATTAGGATGAAAGTTAGTAGAGGGTATGGACTGTATCTTGTTCACTGCTGTATCCCCAATACCTATAAGAGCATAATAGTGCCCAATAAATATGCATGAATTTATTCATTGGCAACCATATATATGTGGCTTTAAATACAATATCATACCTATCTATAAAATGGCCATCCTTGTTCTAATTTTGCCTACCTGGCAAATTACTGTGACTGTAAGTGAGGCTAACAAAAGAGACAGGTGGAAACATCTTTAGATAAAATGAACTCAAGATAGTCTAGAAAAAAAATGTATGAAACAAATACTTGTCTCTGTCAGGGGTTAGATAATTAATATCGCCATGTACTGCTTCATAACAGGGGTGCGTTCTGAGGAATTCATCATTAAGCGATTTCCTGGTTGTGCGTATCTCCTAGAGTGTACTGTTAAAAACAGAAGTCAATGGAGTAAATTTAATGATCTAGTTGGCTTTATTAAGTAATCCAGCAGCATCCCATTTTGCAACTAGAAGGGTACATCAAGAGTTTGTACAAAACAGAAGGGTGGGTAAGAGAGCTATTAACAGAAGGAAAGAAAGGCTTGTTTTTAGACCAGTATAACTTCTCCCCACCCAAAAGGTTTTGTTTTCTTTTTTCTTTTTTCTTTGTTTATTGTTGTACTTTTACAGTCATCCCAATACACACCCATCCTCTGTTGCTCTCCACTGCCCTCCCACAAGTCAGTCCTTGTGTTTTCTTGTTTATCATGCAAATTGCTTCTTCTTTCTATGGGTAGGAGGTGGGAGATAGGGATGCCCCATGTGACAGGTTATCTCATTAGTGTTGACCAGAAAAATTCTAAACTAGTTGATTAAGAATATGTTTCTGGTTTAAAAAGCAATTAGGCCCTGGCTGGTGTGGCTCAGTGGTGTGGCCTGAAAACTGAAACATTGCCAGTTCAATCCCCTGTCAGGGCACATGTCCAAGTTGCCAACTAGGTACCCAGTTGGCCGTGGGGGGTGAGAGGCAACCAACTAATGTAGCTCTCCCTCTCCTTCTCCCTCACTTCCCCTCTCTCTAAAAATAAATAACATATTTAAAAAATAATGTATAAGTTCATAAATAAATAAATAAAAAGCAATTAGGTCACGTATTATATCTAAGTTTGACATCCCAGGTTTTAGCACAAGTGAGACCATTTTGGACCTAAGGTTTTCTCTTTAACAGTATATATGTAAACCTACACACCTAGGCTGTATGTTATAGTCTACTGCTTGTAGGGGAGGAAAAATGTTTACCTTTACCTTCCTGGGTTCTCAGCTAAGACATCTCTGTAATAAAAGACAGATTAACAAAAGAAAAATAAAATTTAATAACATGTATACTTTATACATAGGAGAGGCCTGGGATAATTGAGTTACAATTTTCTCATGATCATGTACCCAAGCATAATACAGATAATTGGTTGTAGAAATGAAAATGAGTAAGAAATGAATGGTTTCTATGTTCTACAAACTTAAAATCTAATAAAGAAGATAAACTGGCTTTAATACTAAGCAGATTAGGAAAAGAAAAATAATTGAAGGCATTTACCATGAGAGATGAGAAGAGGAAAACCTGTTCCAGTTGGGAATCTTCATGATCTGGAAGGCCTTGTTGAAGAGGTTTTGGGGATAAGTCTTATAGTTAGATATGCATTTTGAAAGATGGTAATATGCATTTCAGAACAGAGCTAGGAAGCAGGCAGAAAAAGAATCATAGACCTTATTTTTATTGGTAGATTTTCTAAAGCATTCTAGGTTTACAACAATATTGTGAAGAAAGTACAGTGAGTTCCCATAAAGCCCCTAAAAATTATAAACTGCTCATTGCAAATATACCTGTTTCACCTCTTAACATAGTTATTGCCCCAAAGTTTGAAAAATAGTCTCCAAGAGAGTTTAAGTGGCTACCACAAAATACGCTGGGCAAATTCCTAACTTGCTAGCCATTAAGAGGTTGCTTTAGAATCCTCCAGACAACAGTGTGGCTGAGTTTCCCTACTCTGGGGTCATCTACTTACTGGTTTGGTACAGCATTTGCACCTGTTACTAGGCTGTTTAAGATTCAAATCTCCTGTAAATCAAAAGGGGGCAATAAAGATACCTGTCTCCTGAGATATTTTGGTGAGCTGATCTATGCAAAGCACCTGGCACAGCCCCTAGCCTATGATTAGAAACATTAGTTATAGTCAGCATTAAAAGTTCAAGAAGTAGAGCTTATTGTACCTTCTAAATTCAGTGTCCATTCTGTGACATTACTAGGGACCACTCAGACCTTAGGGGTCACTACTAGCCTTCAAGTCAGAGATTCCTCTGCCCCTGTATACCTGTTCTTCATCAGTGCTGGATCCAGGCGTGGCCCCACAGCTGGTTCTTATCTGACTTACGTTGCTAGAGCCTCACTTCTCACAGGTTACAGTCACACTCTCATACACCAGATTCTTTCACATTTACTTGAGAATCTCCTCTGGAAGTTATTCTCCAGTTGATTTTATCTTTTTAAAAACTATTTATTTATTTTTAGAGAGAGGGGAAGGGAGGGAGAAAAAGGGAGAGAAACATCAATGTGCGAGAGCTTTACTGATCAGTTGCTTCTCACACCCCCTCAACTGAGGACCTGGTCTGCAACCTAGGCATGTGCCCTGACTGGGAATTGAATCTGCAACATTTGGGTTCACAGGCCGGCACTCAAGCCCCTGAGCCACATGAGTGAGGGCTGATTTTATTTTGGTTGCAAGAAATAACTGAAAATTCACCTTTGTGGTCCAAAGGTCTTAAAATCATAGGAAAAAAAAAAAAAAAAAGTGAGCCACCTGAATCAGTTATTTAAAAAAAGAAAAAGAAAAAATGAGCCATCTGAATAAGGCTTGGAAATATTCTTTATTTAAGATGACATAAATAAGCTTTGGCCCTGGTTGGGTAGATCATTTGGTTAAAGCATCACCCAATATGCCAAGGTTTCCAGTTCGATCTCTAGTCAGGGCACATACGAGAATCAACCAATGAATGCATGCATGCATGAATACATGGAAAAACCAGTATCTCTTTCTCTCTCGCTCACTCTCTAATTAATACATTTTTTAAATGTTTAAAAGCTGACACAAGCTCCACATTATGCTCAGAATAAAACCTTGTGAGGAAACTAAAACCAGTGCCCTATCACGTTTGGTTTTGTTTGGGATATACGAGGTTTGCCCAGAAAAAGTCCAGCCATTGTTAACATAACGAGAATATTTTGGGTGACTTCAGGGTAACCTGGCATCCAAGGAGGGAGGACTGGAATGTACATATGTACATGCATGAAGAGTGAGGACTTTACTATACTATTCAGTGGGGGTGGTAGATGCCACTGAGTGAGCGTATGCACTGTGTGGCTGTCATGTTCAAGATCATTGAGCGAGCCCTGGCTGGTGTGGCTCAGTGGATTGGTGCCGGCCTGCAAACCCAAAGGTCGCTGGTCCAATTCCCCAGCCAGGGCACATAACCAGGTTACAAGCCAGGTCTCCAGCCAGGTCCGTAGCTGCAGGCAAGTGAAAGGCAACCATTCAATGATGCTTCTCTCCCTTTCTTCCTTCCTCTCTGCCCTTCTCTCTGAAAATAATGAATAAAATATTTTTTAAAAATCATTGAGCAAGTAGAGCGACAAATCTGCATCAAATGTTGTGTTAAGCTTGAACAGTCCTACGTGGAAACTATTCCGATGACTTAGAAGGTGGCAGCTATGGGCAACTAGAGATCAGCAGCTTCATCATGACAACAGGCCTGCTCATGCATCATGTCTGGTGCATTTATTTGGTGAAACATCAAGTCACCCAGGTGACTTAGCCCCTATACACCCCAGATTTGATGCCCTGTGACTTCTGGCTTTTCCCAAAACTAAAACAACCTTTGAAAGGGAAGAGATTTCAGACCATCAGTGAGATTCAGGAAAATATGACATGGCAGCTAATGAAAATTTGGAGAACTGTATGAGCTCCCAAGGTGCCTACTTTGAAGGGGATTGACATGTCATTGTCCTATGTACAATGTTTCTTATATTTTGTATCTTCCTTAATAAATGCCTCTATTTTTCATATTACATGTCTGGATATCTTCTGGACAGATCTCATATATATCTTATGGGATATGTTTTACAGTTTTTCTATTATATGACTGAAATTGGTCTGTTTGTGCTAAATCAAAACAATAATAACAGATGAACAAACGCAGGTGCATTGTTGGTGCTGGAAGATTTATTAGAAATGAAAGAGTGATTTATGGGGAAATCAATGGTTTCAACTTCTAAAGCAACTCTTGCTTTTTGTCTTCGGGACACTTTTCTTTAAGGGACGTTTCTTTAAGGTTTTATATAGAAGGTGCAAAGGAGCTATAATAAATAGATTTACACACACACATAAAATTTGTCTTCAGTTTTGGAAAAATGAATTCAGAGATGTCTGCTGTATAGTTTTAGAGCTTTCTGAATGCCTTTGGGTAACTTCCCAATGCAGCTCCAGTTATACTGCAATCACATATATTTGTAACATAATTGTATTTCAATCATTCATATTTTCACCCCTTTCACTTTTGCCTCCATGCGTCTTTGTTCCTCCCCCTCCTTTTTACATTTTTTTTTTTTTATCAGCTTTTCTTTCCTGGGTGATGCTAAACCAAAATGAATATATTTTTATTGATCAATAATAAAATGCAACCATGAAAATATCTACAAAGCAAAACTAAACATTTTACATCTTAAAGATGTTATTTTACACACTTAAATTTATGAGATTACAAAATATAAATTATTTATGTTGTTTTCAATTCACTTCCCATTAATGTGCAAATGTAAATCTTTATTTTCCAAGCTGTAAGATCAGTTTATATATCCTTTATTTGTGTTCTGTCTCATTACTTGTTATTTGAAATTTATATTTCTAGGAATCAAATAAGACCCCCTTATCAGAAGAAATTAAACCACATTTTTGATAAATTACTTCTCTATATTATTTCCCAGAAAAATTATTCCACTCCTTGGAATAAGATTCCTAATAACTCAATTCCAAGTTTGATCCTAGTAACTCTATCTGCCATACCTCTCCCAAGACTAAAAAATGTCATGTGTGTTTATTTATAAGTAATTAAACATATATACACTAGTACTGTGTGTGCCTTTGACCAGAAAATATGAGTGTGTTTTTTTTATAGTGCTGCTTTATTTGTTATGGCTTATGTGCTAACTCTTAATATTATTTGACTATCCAAAATGTGAAATCTAAATGTTTTATGTGTTTTAGAGTACAGCTTTTATACATTACATGTTATTCACCTCTCTTCCTTATTATGCTTACATCATTATAGTTACACTTTAAGAAGAGTAATAACATAGTTTGTATAAAATAACATGATTTCATAGTACTGAAGGAATGTGTAAATCTGTAATACAACATTAGGATCAAGAACACAGGCTCTGGAGTCACACATATGTAAGTTAAAACTAGTTCCTGTGATTTGCTAGTTGTGTGATTCTATGCAACTTGCTTAAACCCTTAAAATAGGGGTGTCAAACTCATTTTCACTGGGGACCACATCAGCCTCGCGGTTGCCTTCAAAGGGCCAAATGTCATTTTAGGACTGTATAAATGTAACTACTCCTTAACAGTTAAACAAGTCAGGTAGAAACCAGGTGCTGGACCGAAGGTGCCAGGCTAGGTAAAACAAGTTGGAGGACTAGACTTGGCCTACAGGCCTTATGTTTGCTACCCATGCCTTAAAGCCTCAATATCTTTATCTGTATAATGGGCATAATAATGGGCATAATAATGCCAATCTCTTAAGGTTTTAATAAGGATTAAATAAGATAATGCTTATAAAGAACTTGGTTACAACAATTGGCATCAAGTAAACTGTAAATGAATGCTAGACATTGTTATTATGTAGATGTGCATAGAAAAAAGACTGAAGGTTACCCAAAAATGTTAAAGGTGGCTTAGGTTTTTTGGTTGGTTAGATTATGTGTTTTTATTTCCTCTTGGCTTTATCCTTGTTTTCTAATTGCTTCATGCTGAATATGCATGTGCCCCAACAGGTCTTTTACTGCCAGGGATAATTGAGAAACAGCATTAAGTCACTTAAAAGCAATAGAGGTTTATATTATAAGCTTTTTCTTTGACAACTCCTTAAATACCCACAAAATCTTATCACTTGTCAGTGGTTATGGTGTACATTCCAGATATTAGAAAGGATAAACTGTGGAGAGGGGGTTTCCTTGCTAGAAAGGGAATCAGGATAAGGATGCAGGGAAGATTGAATAGAGATGATCCTGCCCTCTCACTTCCTAGATAAATACTGAGTATCTATCGTCCTGCACACTACTTCCAGCAAATACCACTTAGATGGTTGTTGTGCCTCACTGGTTCCACTGAGTTGCAATAAGCCATGAAGGAATCCCTCCCCAGGGGCCTAATAATGATACACTGCTGTCTCTTCTGGAAGTGGAAAGCTAAGCTGCCCTGTGTATCCTCCAGGGTGGTGTCCTCCACGCTAGCAATGAGTGGCCAGAGCCATGTGGCCAGCAGTGCACCTGTGACCTCCAAGTCCTTAACTCTTCACTATTTGCCAAGGATTCAGATGAAATTCCTCATGGAGGGTATGTTGGAGGAGGTCACGATTTGATGACCAATTGAACCGAGAGCTGGACCTGGGCAATTGGGAGCTCCTCGCCCCCTCTGCTGTCCTCATAAGGTGCCTTCTGTCCACCATTGGCATAGTGGGAGCTGTTTGCAAAGATGCAGCCTTGAGAGAACAGGGGGTGGTTGAGGTTGTCTGGCTTGGATACATGAGTGAATCACATGAAGACCTCTACATAAACTCAAAGGATCTGCTGAGTGGATGCAGAGGTCTACTTGTCTCCATGTCTGTCTAAGACAAGTGTCATAGTTCCCTTGCTTACTAAACGTGCCACCCTCCAAGCTGGAATGGCCTCTTTCTTAGGTTTCTCCTGCCTTCCGTGTCCATGGCCTTATTTGCAAACCAACAGGGTACTACAATTCACTTTATTGACCAGATGATTTCTAAAAATATGGCCCAATTGTAAACTATAAGTATAATTAGTTAATGGCAAGATCATTAAAGAAAGAGATCAACTTTCCACTTGTTTCTAGCATGAAAACCAATTAGCACATGAGTCTGGTTCTATTTTGTTTGTTAGTTTGTTCATTAGATTCCATATATAAGTGAAATCATATGGTATTTGTCTTTTTCTGACTGGCTTATTTCACTTAGCACCATACTCTCCAGGTCCATCCATGCTGTCACAAAGGGTAAGGTTTCCTTTTTTTTTTTTTTTTTTTTTTTTATAGCCACATAGTATTCCATTGTGTAAATGTACCACAGCTTTTTTTTATGCACTCACCTACTGATGGATACTTGAGCTGTTTTCAAATCTTAGCTACTGTAAATAGTGCTAAACTGAACATAGAGGGGCAAATAGTCTTCTGAATTAAAGTTTTAGGTTCTTCAGATATAGTGCCACAAGTAGAATTGCTGGGTCATCATGCAGTTTCATTTTTACTTTTTTTTAAGCTAACTTCATACTGGAGAAAGCCTTTAATATTTTAATTCTGTCTTATAAGAACAAGATCTTAGAGTTCACTTGAACTGTTTCTTTGCCTCTTGGATGTATCTACCATAATTTAAAAGATTTCCCAATTGATATTCTAGAATGAACTCTTTATTGTTGCAAATATATGTATATGTGTATTTAAATTTTGAATAATGGTCTGAGATTGTTAAAAGATGATTCATAAATATTTTTATAAGTCAGCTTTATTGTATTTGTCATTGGGCCTTTGGGTCATTTTTTTTGCTTTGCTTTTCTAGCTTGGTATGAAACCATTTAAATACAGTAATGAATACATCCTTTTTAAGGGTATTTTTAAAATTTAATGTTAACTTTTTATTTTTTGTTAGTAAAATTATATTTAACAACCTCCTTTAAAAATAATTTTATGCAAGTTTTTCTGTATAACATAATAGAAAATAAAAATATATAGAAGATTAAAATATTTAAAATATTAGAAGATAAAAACATCATAAGGTACCTAAAACTATTGTATATTTTTCATTACTTTGACACGCTTAATATTATGTTATTATTTTTAAGTTAAACTTTCCTTACTAAAGGCTCATGTTGATGGAGATAAATTGATGAACTGATTAAATAGCTTCTGAACATTCTAACTTGTCAAAGATTAATAAAGTCATATAAGATCATATTAAATGAGATGATTAACCACATTAGGGGTCTGAAAAACTTTATGCTTCTTTGAAGTACAAAAACTACAAGTATACATAAATATGTGCATTTTGAAAAAAATTCTTCTGTGACATTTCAGGTCAACAGATTAATACAAATTCAAGTTTTGTTCAACAAAGCCAATAAATAAGAATATATTTCATTCCTATAATGGAGTCAAAGAAAGAAAAAGTTCCAAAGAAGTTGGAATTTTGGAAAATGTTCCAAAGAAACAAAAAGAAAGAAAGTAAAGAAAAGATAGGCACAAAGACTCAGTAAACTCTGACATTAGTCATAATGTAAAATAAAGTACTACTGTTACATATTATTTTAAACACATTTGAACCTTAGATCAATGTTACTTGGCTTATTAACAATTTAAAAATATTCTCATCGCTTTTAAGAAGCATGTGATTTACTTTTATTTTCAGACAAAATTTTATTATTAAATATTTCTTTTCTAATGGAATTCCAGGCATTTTATACATGCATGAAGGAATAACTTAAGAATCAACAGATTCATGCAACTCCAAAAAGTGTCCTTTTCATGAATTTACTAGATACCTATCGTCATGACCCTTTGATCTTCATCACTCTTTAGAATGCCTTCTCTACTTCTAGATGATATCACAGCCACCTCCTTCAGCGTCTAAAATCAGAATCATAATCTATTTTGTGAGCCATTTTCTCCAAATCAAGTATAGAGTTTTGTTCTATGCCTTCTATCAGGCATAATTTATGGATCAACATATTTAAGGCAAAAATAACATTGAGGAAATCAATATTTTAATCACCATTCACAGATTGCTAACTGATCTTTAAACTTTTGCAAGCCTGTAAATGAGCATGTCAGGGTGGCAGGAGAAGACAGCCAGTGAGGCCTTTGTTATTAGATATCATATCACCATCCAAAGCAATATCAGAGTGCGTTATGCTTTAGGGACATGATCCATCTATAGTCTATACCTCAAGGGTTGGAGAAACATTTCGAAAGACTAGAAAGCCTGTTGGGTTTGGCTTTAATAAGTGGCAATTTTACTCCTCTTGTTAACATACGTTCTTCTATTATAACAAATAGCTTCAACAAATATTTTCCAAGCACCCTCTAGGTGCTGGGTACGGGGAATGCTGCTTCCTACTATGTGCCAGGCTCTTCCTCCACTGTTAGATATCATCATCACCATCATAGCTAATGCAAAGGAAAGCTGGGACTCAGATGTTAAGTAACCAGCTCAAGCTCTTACAGCGTGTAGGGCCAGGATCCTAAATGAGGGTGCTTAATGCCAGAACCCAAGTGCTCCACTTGCTATACAACCACCGTATAGCTGATGGAATTTTATTGTGTGCTATAACAAGATTTTGAATGCAGACTTCGCAGATTTAGAATTAAGAACAGGATAACCATTCAGATAACATTTATTTAATTTCTCAGTGCCTCAGATTCTTCTTTGTAAAATGAAGATGTTAACAGTGTTTACCTGTTGGAGAAGGTCACTGAGACAGGACCACTGGTTGATCCTTGAGCTGGACTTTGGCAATGAGAGGCTCCTTACCCACTTCCCTGTCCCTGGAATGTGCGTTCTGCCCACTGTTCCCAGAGCCTGAGCTGGTTCAAAGATGCAACCTTGGGGAAGCAATGTGAGTTGAGACCATCAGGACAGTATATGTGACAACCCAGTTAAGACTTTATATAAACGTCTAGCAGGTAGACCCTGGCTAAAGTTGCGGATTTGATCCTGGTCAGGGCACATACCCAGGTTGTGGGTTTAACTACTGGTCTGGGCAGTGTTTCTACATTCACGTGTTTTTTTTCTCTCTCTCCCTCTCCCTCTTCCTCTCCCTCTCTTTCACTCTCTCTCCCTCCCCCTGTAGAATAACTAACAACAACATACCCTTGGGTGAGGATTAAAATATAAATGAATAAAATTCTGGCAGGTAGATGCAGAGATCTATTTCTATTGCACCTGCCCAAAGCAAGCCTCATGTGTAAGTTCCCTGACTCATTAAACCTAACACCTACCAACCCGAAGTGGCCTGCCTCTTTCTCTGTGTGAGGGGATCTCACCCAGCGTTCACAAACCAGCACTCTCTCTCAGGGTTGCCCTGAAAATTAAATGAGTTGGCATGTATGAAGTATTAGAAAAATGTCACATACATAGTAAGAACTATTATGAAATCTTGTGAACTATTTATTGTTTAGAACTACGTTATTATAGATTTTTAGTTCTCCAAGGGTACTTGGTTTTTGTTTGGTTTGATCTTTAATTCTCCACTCCTGATGGTGGGGGATGGGGAGTAAGACAAACTAGTAGCAGCTGCTCAGCTGTTAGTGTTAAAACAAGAAAGCTGCCCAAAAAGGCGGTGGGAAAACAATTATTTCAAGAGGCACTGAAAGGGGAGGGGGGAGAATAATATCACATGTCAGAAGTAGGGTTTCTAAAAGCTACCCTAGAATAATACACGCACATGTTCTGATCATTGTCTTTATAGAAATCAAAACCTGGGGAGTTGATGTACCAACCAGCACATTAAATCTGAGACAATAAATGTGAGGGGCAGGGTACAATGAGCAGGATGTAATAATAAAATTCGGTCCTCAGAGGCCTCGCCTGCAGTGGTGCCCAGCCATGTCTCCCTGCCTCCTGCTCCTGTCCCTGACGTGGCGTGTTCAGGGCTGTGGTTAGCTGAGTCTCTGGCCTCCTAACACTGTCTATTTGCCCTCCCTCCCTGTCTAACTCCCCTTCAGTCTTTGCTACACACTGGCCCTTTTAAGATTTTAATCAGGCACTGATAATACTGACATCTTTGTACAGCTGTACAACGCATGTATGTTTTAAGCTAAGTGTCATTATGAGTTGAAAATTTAAAAAATTAAAAGGGTCATAAAATTAAAAAACATTACAGTAAGCTAAGGTTAATTGATTATTAGAGAAAAATATTTTTTAATAAGTTGAGCATAGCCGAAGTGTACAGTGTTTATAAAGTCTACAGTAGTGAACAGTGATGTGCTGGGCCTTCATGTTCACTCACCGCTCACACACTGGCTACCCCAGAGCAACTTCCAGGCCTTCAAGCTCCAGTCACAGTAAGGACCCTAGACACGAGCACAATCATTTTTTATCTTTTATATCACATCTTTACTGTACCTTTTCTATATCTTGACATGTTTAGGTACACAAATGCCATTGTGTTACAATTGTCTACAGTGTTCAGTACAGTAACATGCTGTACAGGTGTGTAACCTAGGGGTAATAGGCTATATACCATATAGCCTAGGTGTGTAGTAGGCCCTGCCATCTAGGTTTGTGTAAGTGCACTCTGGGATGTTCACACAATGACTAAATTGCCTAACAACACAGTTCTCAGAATATATCCCCATCATTAGGCGGCTCCTGATTGTCTGCAGAAAGGGAAATTGAAGTTTGGTGGATAACCAGCTGTCTCTGCCACCTCCCCTTAGTTCCTAAATCTAGACTTTAGTAAAGATCTAGATATCACTGCTCATATTTTTAAATATTCAAAAATAGGATCAATAGCTTGTTTTGGAAAAAAATAATACTGAGTGTGAGATGTAGGATAGCAGAAAGTAAATAAACAGACTCTCATATACTCTCAAAGATATGCATGTTTATTATCTTTCCCAGGGGATACTTGATAATTATCTTAACATAAAATCCTTAACAATAGAAGTAGGGGCAATATGATTATTAAACGGCCTTGCTGTTTGGTTGTCAAACACACACATGGAATGCAAAGAACCAATCTATATTTCAAATAAGTACCTATCTTCCAAACCAAAATGAATCCAGAGCAGCACAGGAATTTGGAAGTGGCACCTTTACTCTCTTTGACTTGTTCTTACAGATAGTTGATCTACTTACGTCCTTTAATTCTGGCTGAAAGGACTATCTCATGTACCCACACCTTAGTCATACTTGAGGAAAGATCTTTCTCCTGCTATCCTCTCCCAATCATCAAATTGTAATTTTTACCAAGTTGGCCCTTTTCCCCAGAACCTGGTTCCTTTAACCAAGCAGACTGTTGGTTACTTGGGTTCATCAGAGTCATTCTGGATGGGGTAAAGTTGCTGGGGAAGTACTGAAAATGAAGTGATCATGAAAAATCAATCCCTTCATACTACCATGTTGATGTCGTGTTCGCATAACTCTTGCTCATGGCTTTGCTATTAAAAACAGAAAAATAGTTCTTTCTCTTCTCAAGCCCCCAAATCCTACTTAAGGTTTAGAAATAGGTGGGGGAAGGGTGCTGAGTGGTCCTCATAAGCATCTCCAGCTTATCATGGTCAGATAAGTGTTGGCTAGGTTTCATTTTACCTCTAAAGGGAGGTCCGCTGTCCTCTGCTTCAGTATCTGAATTCACCATCCACTTCTAAAATTATCCCACCTTTTCATTAGTGGTTTTCTACATCATATTGATTAGGTCCAACAAGTTGAAATTTTACCAGCTCAGAATTTTCATCTGTGGGGGAGGCCTGGGCATTTCCCCTTGATGAGGTGATGATTCCCTACCCAAGGCTGGGGGTTCATGACCCTCCTCCAACACCCCCCCACCCCACCCGTTACTCTCATCAGCTCCTCTTGACTAGTCATCTTCTAACTTCTCGCAGAGGTGAGAGGCCTCACCTCTGTTCTCACTTGGAGAACATTAATTCCATCATAGATTTTGGTGTGAATGTTCCGAAGCCAGTATTTCCCCTCCTTATCAGTTTCTTCAGGGGTAGGAACATTTCACCTAGCAGATCCCACTTTGGTCTTTAGTTGGCAATGTGGATTCTCATTAGTTCCCTGTCAGAGCTCTCCCCTAGCAGCCTACCCAAGATCTTGGCACTGCTCTGTGGTGAGTAGGTGTTTGTTTTCAGTGTCAGGCAGTCATGCAGCAGCAGACAACCATTAAGTCTCTCATAGTTTTCTTTTAGTTTAGTTATATACAGGAGTGAAATTATTGTTTTGTTCCCTTGTCATAAACAAAGTTGGAAGGAAAGCTGGTGCAAATATAAGAAATTGAAGAGGAAGCTAGAGAAATAACTTCGTGGCATTGTTTTCATGCACTAGGATATATACGTATTTATGAGTTTGTGTTTTTCTCTGGAAAGAGAGATAGTGTTTTGGATTTGGAAACTCCTTTTGGATAATGAAGCTAGTCTTAGATTTTTTGATAATCCATAAATTAAAAGAGAGTGTAAACTATTTCAATCCTTTTAAATGTTTTGAGATTTGTTTTGTGACCTAGCATATGGTGTATCTTTGTAAATTCCATATATATTCCAAAATAATGCACATTTTCAGCTCATCCAAAAAGGAAATAAAGCCTTATTACTCTTCACTGAAAATAATGCATATTTTGCTACTGTTGATAGGAGTGCAGTATAAATTTTAAATTCGGTTAATCTGGCTGTTAAGTGGTTCAAGTCTTTTTTTCCTTGATATAAGAGTGATGACTTCCAAGCTCTTTACATGTCACAACTAAAACTAGAAATTTCAAAAACCTGTAAAATAAACCAAAAGAAGCATAAGGAAGGAAATAATAAGGGCAGAAATCAATGAAGTAAACCATAAGCTTCTGATGATGAGCATCAACAACAAAAGTTGGTTTGTTGAAAATTGATACACATTTAATAAGATTAATCAAGAAAGGAGAGAACATACAAATATAAAATATCAGGGTTGAGGAGGGTGAACCTCACTAGAGGTTTTGATCTAGATCTCTAATAGCACTAGAGATCTGCCAGACATTACAAGTAAGTAAGAATAGGCCCCTGGCCAAGTAGCTCAGTTAGTTAGGGTGTCTTTCTGATATGCCAAGACTACTGGTTTGATCTCTGGTCAAGAAACATACAAGAAGCAACCAATAAATGTATAAATGAGTAGAACAACAAATTGAGATTTTTCTCTCTCTCTCATCAATAAATAAAATTTTTTAAGTACATAAAATATATTAAGATATTACATATAAGTTTATGCTAATAGATATAAAAATGTGGGTGATATGGGTACATTTCTAAAAAAGACTGCTTATTAAAAGTTGAAGATAGATATCTAGAATATATTCATAATTTTTATAATGTAACATAATATTAAAGGAACTAAATTATATATATGACTTATAAATATAAAAGCCTTCCCATAAAGAAAACGCAGGTTTTAGTAGGTACAGAAACAAGTTGTTTTTCTTTATTTTATTATTTAAAAAAAATTTAAAGATTTTATTCATTATTATTTCCAGAGAGAAGGGAAGGGAGAGAGGCAAGAGGGAAAGAAACATCAATGTATGGCTGCCTTTTACCTGCCTCCAGCTACAGACCTTCCTGGAGACCTGACTTGCAACTCAGTTATGTGGCCTGACTGGGAATCGAACCAGCGACCTTTGGGTTCACAGGCTGGTGCCTATCTACTGAGCCACCAGCCAGGGCTTTGTTTTTTGTTTTTGTTTTTTTTTTTAAATAGGAAATCGCTCTAATACTTGACATATTTTTTCAGTAAACTACAATTATGGGAGGAAGAATTCATGTGGGATAGTGGGCAGCCAGTAGGATGGTAGCAAACAGACATTTGCTAGATATCTCTGATTGTCCAGCAAATATATCCTAAATCTCATTTATATTATTTTAAAAACAAACAAACAAACAAACCTCATAGCACATGAGTCTTTGTAAGAGAGAGAGGTTTTATTCCACTACAAAAGACTAAAGAATACCAGGTATTTCCTTCCTGACCTGGGGTTTTTAGTGTTGAGTAAGAAACACAAAGACACAAAAATTTAGAGATAATTCACTGTGGTAGAGTCAGCATGGATGGCTGCAGTTGGATCCTCACAGGCTGTTCTCTTAGAATACAAACTTGAATATGTTATCTGTTTGCCAGTATTGCTGAAATCCTGCCCATTATCAGAGCCAAAGTCTTTTAACTTCCTTATCAAACCTGTGAGCATTGTCGTAGTATTGTAATGAGTTTTTTTCTCTCTATGTTAGCCAGAGATGAGAGGTAAATCATTTTCTTAGTAACCTGAGGTAATACTGCTGAGAAAGTACTAGCGCCTTTCATAACCCTTTCATGAGGCACTGTAGCACCTTCTAGAAACCCTCATTAATAAGCATTAATTTATGCCATTCCCAGAGTCAGGTTCTTGCTTTTAGAGAAGCCTTATCCTTTCCCCACTAGCAGAACCCACCATTTCCTGCCACCTTGAATCTTTCAAGGTGGTTTAGCAGTGGTTTGATATAGGTTTATGCTGAAAAAGGCATTGTAATTCATATAAATCTTCAAATGTAACCACCATATTCTTTTTTACATCTAAGAATATTAATTTATAAGTGAGATAGCCACTCAGACTGAATCAACCTAGCTAATTCTACTTGAGGATACTCTTGTTATAATCCTACTTCAAACCTACCAAGTAGCATTTTTGTGAAATATTATTAGTGTTGTGAAAATTTAATATACAACACAATGTTCATCATGGCAGCTCTCAGGCTGCTTCTCATCTCTCTCTCTCTCTCTCTCTCTCTCTGAAGGATTTAGAGGACCTTAGTACTTTAAATTCACAAATATTCCCTGGCTCTGAGCTCATCCCCTGTTGAGAAACAATGTGTTCCTCATATGTCACAAAGTTGAAGCAGGGCCAACCCTTATCAAGGTCAGTTTCTACCCCACCTCCGCCTCCTTCAGTAGTCTACGTACTCAGGCTCTGAGACAGTCCTTATAAAGGCTTTCATAAGTTTCAAATATTTCATATCTTCTGCTATTGAAAGGTGGCTGAGCCTTGGAAATACACTGAGTCACTCTTTTAAGAATGAAAAATTCTCAGGATGATTTTTCTAAAATATATTACCTATTGCATTGTCTTGTTTTGTAAATTCATATCCTTTTGTTCCTAGATTATAGATTTACCTTTAATAATTCACTATACTCTTTGAGTCCCAAAGAATTACCAAGGACAAAGCCATCCAAAGTGATATCTCAGGGTCCTCGGCACCTCCTCGCTTCCAACCTTTTCTATGATTATTGGCACAAGTACACAGAACACATTCTGAAAATATAGATTACAACCAGAAAAGGGGAACACTCAAACCCTGTCTTAGTTTACCAGAAAGTGGAGCCTGAAGAAAAGGCTTATGCACTAATACCTTATTGGTGATTGTGTCCCAGAGTGCAAGAATGAGAGACAATATAGTGCAGCAAGGAGAAGCAGAAAAAGACGTGGTATTGAGTTGTCTATGACTTATGTGTGATTGGTTGCTCAATGCCATGTGATCACTTGAAATATTAAAATTTACATTTATTTTAATCTAATTTATTTTGAAAATTAAATTCTTAGAGAACATGTTTTCTGATCACAACAATATTAAAAACTAGAAATCAGTAGCAAAGCCTGGAAAAACCTGAGGTAGCCTTTCGTAAGTGAATGGTGAAACAAACTGGTACTTCCATACCACAGACACTACTTAGCAATGAAAAGAAATAAACAACATATACAAGAACTTGGATGGATCTCTAGATAATTATGCTAAGTGAAAAACCAATTCCAAATTTTACATATTGTAATGATTCTATTTATGTAACACTTGTGAGATGACAAAATTATAGCTATGTGAGACAGATTAGTGGTGGCCAGGAGGTAAGGAACCTGTGGTGAAGGAGGGAAATGGGTGCAGCCCAAAGAGGGCAACATGGGATGTTCTTGTGGTGAATATTCTATAACTTGACTGTATCAATGTCAATGTTTTGTCTGTTTTATAAGGTATTACCATTAAGGGGTAAAGGCACATGGGATCTCTCTGTGTTTCTTACAACTTCATGTGAATTTATGATGACCTCAAAATAGGAAATGTTCGATGGAAATAAATGAGGAAAATAAAAGCTCTTTCTACAATCCAAGTTATTATCATTATTTCACTACCATTCAAGTGTGAAACACAAAGTATGCCCTAAAATCTTACTTTTCATGTATTTCATCCATTAAACCATAGATGAGAACCTTAGTAACTGAATTGGCCCTGCAGGCCAGAAGTTATCACCATGCTATATACCTCCACAAATGAGTGCCTATTGCCACAGGACTTGTGAGTGAACCAGTTTCAGAATCCCATCTTGAGGGTCCAGTTTTCAGGGTCCTTGCTAATACTGAGACAAAGCTTAAATGAAAGGTGAAAAATAGGGAAATCAAAGCAGGTAAAGATAGAGAACTAATACAAAGATGTGCTGTCAAGCTGGCCACCACTAGGAATAACTGGTTATGTGTTGTCAGAATTATAAGGATATTCCCCAAGATACCCACCTCTGGTTGTCCAACCATATACTACTAATCTAGGTACTACTATGAAAGGTCTTTGCAGGCATAGGTAAGGTTGTTACTCCGTTAATATTAAACCAAGATTATTTGGGGTTATCCAGGTGAGCCCAATCAAACTGCTTGTGCCTTTAGAAGCAGAGAGCTTTCCCTGGCTGGTGTTGGGACAAGGGAGGTTAGAGATGTGGCTAAAGGGGAAGTTGGAGAGATTCTGAGTGTATGAGAGTTCAAGGTGCTGTTACTGTCTCTAAGATGTTGGGGCTCATCTACAAGGATTTGAGAGAGGCCCCTAGAAGTTACGGGCATCCTCCAGCTGACAGCTGGAGTAATGGGAATCTCAGCTCTGCAACTAAAGGAACTGGACTCTTCCAAAGCCTGAGTGAGCTGCTTGCCATCAGATCCTCCTCAGGGCATCCAGGGAAGAGTCCCCACCAGCAGATCGCCATGATTTTGGTCTTGTGAAACCCAGAGCAGGAAGCCCAATAAGCCCACCTGAACTTGTAACCTACAGAACTTGATACAACAAATGTGTTCGTTGTAAGTCACTAAGTTTGGGGCAATTTGTTACAACAACAGTAGAAATTGAATACAGTTTTCTGCCTAACATGCAACTCAGGGCTCCATGCCTGGGAAAGAAAGAAACGTTTCTCCACTGACTCATAACTCCTACCTGTGAAGGTTACCCCATAGGATGATAATCGCCCTCCACTTTGAGTTACACATAAATGAGGGTCTCTGCAGTTTCCTACTGCCTTTCCACAATAAGGCATCTGGGGCAGGAAATGATGAGGTGTGGGGGGCAGGCATAAGGTAAGGTGCTGCCAGGCTGTTCATGTAAGAAGTATCCAGAGTCAAGGTGGCTCTGGCTCACTCCATACAAAATGAAGACCAAAAAGGAGAGAGAGGCTTTCTGTTCCTGGATCCCAGGTCTATAATGCATCCAGCTGTAATTCTTTCTAAGTTGCCCAAGGTGGCATCAGAGAGGTTAGTGGGGTCAAGAAGTTGAAGGTGCTTAAAGGTCATTGTTATGGACTGAACATTCTGTGTCCTTTCAAAATTTCCATGTTGAAATTTAAGCACACAAAGGGATGGAAGTAGAGAGTAGGGCCTCTGGGGAGCAAGTAGGTCATGTGAGTGGAGTGCTCATGAGTGGAATTAGTGTTCTTTAAAAGAGCTATCAGAAAGCTTTCTCCCTCCTTCCACCACGAGAGAACATAACAATAAGAGAGCTGTCTGTGAACCAGAAAGCTGGCTCTCAGCAGGTGTGAAATTTGTTGGCACCTTGTTCTTGGACTCCTCAGACTCTAGAACTGTGAAAAATAAATCTTTGGTGTTTAAACCATCCAGTTTATAGTCTGTTATAGTAGTCAGAACAGCCTAAGATAGTCATCAAAATAGTTATCAGCATCATTAAGGTGGGTGGTGGTACATGGCTGAGGAGAAACCTGAGTCAAATAGTGACACCGTTTAGGCCCTGGCATGGAACAGAAGATAGAAATGATGGATGAAAGGTGAGGTGGCTCCTTGTTTCTGGTGTGCATTTTCCACCAGCACCTGTGTCTCTTCACTGATGAGTTGTGAGGTAGGCTGATTTCCCTGGCCTTTCTGAGACATTTTGTTTCTTCTTCTTCTACTTTGAAGCTCAGGATACTACTTGGAACCCCAAAGGAAAGGTTCTTACTTACCCTTCTTCATTGACACCACCAAGCACATCTATGTTCTTCAGGCCATGGGCTAGGTCCTGAGAGCTAGAGGCCCCCAGCCCGCAGGAACATCATCTCTGGAAAGGAGGTTGTCCTTGCCTGTATGGTGGTCAGAGGCGCTCCACTGCTTCCCCTTCCCCAGCCCCTTCCCCTTCCTCTTGCTGGGCTCCAGCCCCCAAGTATGCAGAACATCCCCTGTCTTTTCCCATTTACTATCCTTGATCCACCAGTTACTAGCTAGGCAATCTTGGGCCAGTTGTCTGAACTTTTCTTACTTCTGTTGCTTCATCTATAAAATGGTAACAACAAAAACACACACTTTATAAGTGTATAAGGCTGTGGTTTGGCTTAAGTGGGTTAATATAAGTAAGGTGCAGTGCTAGACCTAGAGTCAGTGCTTTCTATTACTAGTAGTAATGATAGTAGTAATAGGATTAAATGGTGAGAGTTTAAAATTAACTCAAAGGTAAAGAATTCATTCAATTAATTCTAATACAATTATAAAGTGGAATACCATGCAATTATTTAAAAATGAAGAAAACATAAGATATATTAATCTGGAGAAATTTCACAACAGCTTGTATAATAACATTTGTGGAAAACAATGTGGCAAAATAATATATACTGACATTTGCTTGCATATGCATTAAATTGCTTGGGGAAGATATACTAATAATAGTAGTTTTTCTACTTGGGACATAAAAACTTGGCAGGTGACAGGAATGGAAGACTTTTCACTGTATATTTTCACACTTTTCAAATTTAAGAACCATATAAATGTATAATCTATTCAGAAATACTGGAAATGTCTGAAAAATGAAAATACAAAAGAAAGCATTCTAACGTATTCATTGAAGCTAAAGAACTCTAAACCTAGGCGTGAGAGTCTTTATCCTGAAATCTGAATTGCATTAAGTGCATAAACAGTCTTTTTTCTTTAAGAGTTTCTGAATTGCTATTCTGAGATGAGTTCTGAGAGCCCAAAAGGCCTACCCAGGGTGAGGGTGACCTGCAGGATGCAGTGAGAATTTGTCAATTTATTTATGTGCTGAGCAAAGGACTATACTTGGGGCATGGCTTAAGGTGGCTGAACATGGATTTTCCATCGAAACTACTAGACAAACATGTTCGCATAAGTGCTGATGAAAATACTACAGAAAAGGCTTCCAGAAAAAGCACTTTTTACTTACTAGTGGTATGTTTCAGCAAAGGTGCTTAATAGCTTCAGAGACACGGTTCCTACAAGGAAATGAGGAACCATTTCCACAATGAGGAACCATTCCACCTCATTGTGGAGAATGAGGCCCATTCTTCAGAGTTGTATGAATTTCAAATAATGTACGTGAACTTCATTGTTCAGATCCTGGCCCACTCTAGCAGTTTAATAACTGGTAGCCATTGGTGTTGTTAATAGTGTCAAGGAGGAAGAACAGGAGAAAATCCAGTTTAGTTTTATGTACAGGGGGTTCAATCAGAATATGTGGGGGGTGCCCAAGGACCAATGAGGCAGTAGGGGCTTCTATGCCATCCTGAACTAAGGAGAAGAGGGTAGTGATTTGAGACTTCAAAGGAAAGGAAAGCAATTCGCATGGAGATGGAAAAGCAAATGTTCGATAAAGAAAAGTTTGTGTGGTTATGCAGAGGCCTGGGACCTAGAGCAGACTCTGATCTCCAGGCCCTGCTGGGTCTCCCCCACCATACCTAGCCCATATTCTTCATAGATACCCTGACGATAGCCCTATTCAAGGGAAACAGGCCCTTGCTCTAAATTCTTTTATGCAGTTAATCAGGAAAGTAACAAGAAAAACACCCCGAATCTTCTGTTTCTCAAAAAATAGTCAGTCTACAGTTACTAGAGGGGAGAGGGGTTGCGGGGCTAAGTGAAAAAGGTGAAGGGATTGAGAAGTGTAGGTAGGTAGTTACAAAATAGTCATGGAGATGTAAAGTACAGTGTAGCAAATACAGGTAATAATATTCTAATAACTGCCCTGACTGACCAGTGTGGCCCAGTTGGTTGGGTGTCATCCTGCAAAGTAAAAGGTCACTAGTTTGCTTCCCAGTCAGGGAACATACCTGGGTTGCAGGTTCAGTCCCTGGGCCAGATGTGTACAAGAGGTGTGTACGAGAGGCAAACCAATTGATGTTTCCCTCTCACATTGGTGTTTTGCTTCCTCCCTTTTTCCTTCCTTCCCCTTTCTCTAAAATAAATAAAGTCTAAAAAATATTTTCTAATAACTATATAATGCCAGGGGGAACACTTTGTAAAGTGTATGCTTGTCTAACCACTATGCTGTACACCTGAAACTAACACAGAATAAGATTGAATGCAGAGTATATTTGAAAGATATTTTCAAATGTAAATAATAATAATAATCAGCCTAAATTAATCTTTACGCTAAAGAAATTAATTTTGAGTTGGCAAGCTCTGCTCCCTTACAACAGCCATTGTCCTCTGGACTGATTCTTTCAGCCAAGTGCCCAGTTTGTTGCAAATCAGCACATTTACCATCTTCCAAAAGCAATCTGATCACACCAAACACAATGTAATTTTTGAGGTTATAGTGCAGAGTCACAAAGCAGTCACCTGAGCAATGACCAGAGTCCCATTCAGGGCCCTTGAACCTTATAGCACTTGACTCTGGAACTCCTGCATCCTGGGGCAAAGATTTCCTCTGACCCAGCAACTCACTACTGGTGCCTCCTTCTCTCCTCACTTCTCACTTATGCAGAGCAATGTATCTCTCACACTTCATACTTCTATCAAATAAAAACAAATGTGGACTCACGTAAACAGAGACTTCATTCAAAAGGACTATTGCAATCAAGAGAGGGAGACTTTGCAATAGGGAGACAAAGCTCCTGGTCATCAGATCTACAAGCATCTCTATGGTTCTGAGACAGGACAGTAAGACACTAAGAAAATTCCTTGGCAAGTAGACTGGGGAACCTGAGACAAAATAATTAAATAGGGTTGAGCAATTAACAACCTACTAATATGCTGCAAGATCTTATCTTCTCTAACCAAGGGCAACTAGGAGCAAGTAGTTTATGCCTCCTCTCCTCAACCAGAGAATAGCTTAAACCACCCTGGACAGGGAGATAGATAACAAATAACAATAAAAACCCAATTAGAGGCAGAGAAATCCAAGATAAAAGTAAAGCAGGGAAGCTGAAGGGAGAATGATCCCAAGCTCCCCCATATTCTCACTCTGATACATCAGCATATTAAAGGACATGCCTGGAAAGTTGTTGAATATTCTGTTGAGATCCTCCCCTGAGATCTCCCCTAAAACTCTCACCTCTAGAAAACATATAAGAACTCTCAAGGCAAAGGACCCAGTATGAGCTCTCTCTTGAGCATGCCTGGGCCCCTTGTCTCTTCAAGGGTATACTTCTACTTTCTGTCTCCTAAGCTTGAAGAGTCCCAACAAGACTTCCAACCAGGGGAGCAGTGGGAGGCAGCAACTCATCTCTCTGGAATAGCCCCCTGAACCTGTCTCCTCTTGCCTCTGACCTTTCCTGAGCCTAGGCAGCCCAGGTAGGCTCACTCCAATGGCTGAGACCTTGCCTCTTCTAGCTTTAAGCCTTTCTTTTGTTTCACTGTCCCTGGTTTTTAATAAAAATAAACGTACTCTCCAAGCCACCTGGATTTATATCATGAAATCTTCCCTGCACGGGGTCAAGACCAACATGTTTCAGACTGTGCCAGGCTGGACCCATCTCAGCCTGGTCTCTTTCCAGAGTCAATTCAGCAGAAAGGACTTTTGTTTTATGGAAAAGGGTAAACAAGCCTTGAAAGGACCAGAAGTGGGGGAGTTAGATGAGCAGGTGGTGTGATCAGCCAGTCGAGCAGGCAATGTTGATAAGGAGGAATTGTTCCACATTCCAATGCCTGCTTAACCCCAGGAGCCCAAGTTCAGGGCTCTGGGGGATGGATAGGGGCCTGATTAAAGTTTGGTCAAGGTAAGTTATTGGACACTTTGTTCAATTTGGCAGTAGGGACAAACACTTAGCTAATCTTTTATGTCAAAGAATGAGAATTTGGAGGCTCTGTATCTGGCTTTGTCCTCCATAAACAGGAAGATCATCTACAAGTTGTATTTAGTCATACAACTTGGGGAAGGTGATTGTTGGCAGTAAGTCTTTTCTCAGAACACGAGCTCCAGGAGCATACAGCTCAGGTTAAGTTCCACATGATCGTTTTCAAACTAGTACATCCCATTTCGCTCACCTACACTGCCTATAATTTGGGGTCATTTACTCACCATTCTTTACCTATCTATATTTTCCAGGAAAAAGACTAGGTTATAAATTATTGACAGCAAGAGAAATTTATCGACTTCCGGTCAAGATGGAGGTGTAGGCAGACATGCTTTGCCTCCTCACTCAACCACAGAAAGAATGACAGCAGATCTCAAAACTAGTAACACCCAGAATCATCAGAAAAATTGAGCTGCATGCAAGTCCTACAACCAGGATTTAAAGAAGCCACATTCATCCAGATGGGTAGGAGGGGCGGAGTCATGTAGAGAGGGGCCGTGGCAGGGAACTGCAGTAGAATGGACGGGAGGGATACTTTAGAAGCAGTCTTCCCAGCCCCAGGCCAGACTGTGCAGGATAGACCCCAATTACCCCTGCTTATAAAAACCAGTGGGGATTGGAGTGGCAGAAGAAACTGCTGAATTTTTGTCACTTAAAGGACCAGCACAGTCTTACAACATATGCAAACCAATCCGCTCTGGAATTCACTACCAGGGCACAACTGGAAGGACACCAGTGACACAGGGTAAGGGTGTAAAGTGACTGGAAATGGGCAAATACCAAGCAAACCACCAAAAGCCAGGCAGTGGCACTGTTCCCTCTTAGAGCCTTTGCCACGTAGCCACAAGGCAGTGAAGTGGGTTGCCCCTCCCTGGCAATTACCTAAGTGTCTGCCCCACACAATTTACAGGTGCCTTTTCTCCATAGGCCATGCTCCTAAGACAGGGACTAAAAGCAGCTCTACCCAGTACACAGAAACAAACACAGAGAGGCTGGTAATTTGAGAAATATGGCCCAAATGAACAGAATAAAACACCAGTCAAAGAACCAAGCAAAATGGAGATAGCCAACCTATCAGATTCAATGTTCAAAACAATGGTTATTAGGATGCTCAGAGAACTCCTTGAGTACAGAAATCAATCAATCGATAATATAGGAAATTTCCTAATAATAATATAGGAATAATACAGGAGAAGCCAAAGAACATATATGCATGACCCATGGATATGAACTAAGTGGGTGATTGCTGGAGAGAAAAGGGGTACCAAGTGGAGACAAGCAAAGGGAGAAAAAATTAAGATGACTGTAATAGCATAATCAATAAATATACTTTAAAAAGAGAAATGTATCTATACAATCCTATAAAGTTTTCCACATCATATACAGTACCCTGAATGCTTCAGGATGGCTCTTCTAAAAGAACATATTTTCATATAACTGTAATAACAATATCCCAAGTAAAAAATAAATTTATAATATCCAGTCACTTCCTTTCCTAATTGTCCTTCAAATGACTTTCATTGTCCCCCTTCCCACCTTGAAACAATATCTCATCTAGCTCCACACAAAACTTTGGGCTTTTTATCATTTTAGTTTCCTTGAACTTGGTTACTCAATGCACGATCCATGAATCAGTATTATCAGCATCATTGGAAATGGGTTTGAAACACACAATATCTGGCCCTGCCTAGACATGATGAATCAGAAGCAACTTTTAAACCAGCAGCCCAGGTCATTCCAATGACTAAGGATTTAAGGTCTAAGAATTGCTGCTCTTGGACGCTTCCACTTTTCCCTGCATGATTTAAATTTTTGAAAATTCTAGCATGGTCATTTTTTCACTACCATTTATCTGAATATAAAAGTTACTTACACAATTCTAGAGTGTTTAGACAATGGTGATTTTATCTTCCACTTCTCAGTTTTCTGTACCTGAATGTGCTTTTCCTTTTCTTTTTCTCTTTTTCCCTGTTCTCTCCTTTGGTTTGCTCATGTAAGTAATCTATGAATACACTCCCTTATAAAACTTTAAATGATTTAAACATCTGTGAAGAAAAGTATTCATCCTCCTTTATATGTCCTATCTGTTTTATTCCCCTTTTCAGACATAGCACTGTATTATACAAGGTCCTGTCAGGATGAAAAATTATGGGAAGACATATATCATATGAATTACACCTTATGAAAATGTTGGAGGCAGAGATGAATATTATGAACAAAAGACATTTATTATAGAAATTAGACCTCATGAAAATGCTGGAGGGGAGGAAGTGCAAAGTCAAGAATGGGAGTCAAAGATCAGAGAGCTGGAAGCCACCATAGCATGGGGAAACCACATTCTGGAGCTTGTAGGGAAAGCTGAGAAGCCAGCCACATCCTAGCAGCAACTCGGGTGCAGAGCAGCTCACGGAAGGGCTTTGGGAAGTTAGTTCCCCTGCAAAGCTTCCTTCCTATGGATCCACTTCCAAGCACCCCCTGATCAGCTCAGGGCTGCTGTTGGACGTCAGGGCCGGAGGCTGGAAAACTAAATGGACAAGGGAAAAAGAGTCTTCCAAAGTCAGTCAACATATATTGCACACTAGACTAAACTACAGTCATACCTCAGTACTCCTTGGCTTCACAGCTCAACAAATCCTGTACTTGTCACATTCTAATGAGAAAACAAGTGTTTCAGCACTTGGCATTTGCTCGAGATTGTCACACTTGCTAGAACTTGTTATGAGTCACAATGCCTGCTAGAGAAAATGCTTTGTCATTCATTGCTTGCTTGGATTTACTCCTAGGTTACTCCTAGGTTTCAGCACTGTTTACAAGTTCCAGAATGAATTAATGACAAATACCGAGACCACTGTACTTGTTTTTATCTTTCACATCCCCTGAAGGCAGCATTTTTCAAACCAAGGATGGCATTCCTTAGTGGTTCATGGGATTAAGTAGGGTGTCAAAAACAGTATTAAAAAAGGTTTGAATAGAAAATATGAAAGTGAATCTCCTTCTCTAAGGTTAACTATTGGTTTGTGAAATGTTTGTTTTAGTTCAACACGAGTGCTAAGGATACAGCCTGAAATATGTAGCTTACTGTGGGTAACAGTGGGTAAGAAAAACATTGCCTTGTTTTTTGTTTTGTTTCTGTTTTTTGTGGGGTAGGGTAGTTGGCTTGATTTTTTGTTTGTTTATTTTATTTGGACAGATAACAATTTGGAAAAACTAAGGAGTATCTGGGGTGAATGGTGTTTGAAAAGTAAGGAATGAGAGAGGAACAAATTCACTTTAAATAAATCACAATATAGTTATAGATGGCACCTTATCAATTCCCAGTCCAAATTTGCCAATGAGCATTAGAAGAAAATTCTTCTTCAATAACCTGAATGAGAAGAGATTGCTATGATCAGAAAATCAAAGGATGTACCTCTGAAGTACAAAAGAATCTCTTTGGGAAAAGTCAAATTAGATTCAGTTTCTGCACTTCTGTAAGCAACAGTAAAACATGCTGATTTGTTTGGCAATGGAGACCTCTACAGAGCTCATGTTAGAACTGCAGCAAAACATTATCATTATTATTATTATTATTATTATTATTATTATTACAGGTTGAATTTTATTTACATCATAGATTTTTGAAACACTAAAGGGACTTAGAGAATTTAATTCTGTATACTTGATTCCTCCTCAGGCTTATTTCTCACCCTTTATATGTCAAGCACTTTTTGTTTGTTTGTTTTTTGTTTTTTTCTGAGAGTGTTTTTTTTTAAATATTTTATTCATTATTTTTAGGGAGAAAGGCAGGGAGGGAGGAAGAAAGGGAGAGAGACATCAATGTATGGCTGCTTTCACCTGCCTCTAGCTAGGGACCTGGCTTGCAACCTGGTTACTTGCCCTGACTGGGAATTGAACCAGCGACCTTTAAGTTCACAGGTCGGTACCAATCCACTGAGCCACACTATCCAGGGCTGTCAAGCACTTTTATAAATAATATATAATCTTGTTTTTATAGTAATTCTGTGAGGTAAAAATATCTGTACTTTTAAAACATTTATTAATTTCATTTTAATTTTCCCAGATTTATTGATATACGACTTTAAAAATTATGTATATTTAGATTGTACATGGTGATTTTTTTATAGTATGTAATGTGATGACTTTTTTGGTATTTTATTGTTTATGCTATTACAATTATCCCACTTTTTTCCCCTTCATCCCTCTCCACCCAGCCTGCCTCCGCTTCCATAATCAGTCCCCTCACTGTTGTCTTATGTCTTTAAGTATTCATTCATGCACGTACTTTTACTAGTCCCTTCAGCTTCTTTCAATTAGTTCCTGCCTTACCCTCCCTCTCTTACATTTGTCAGTCTGTTTCATGATTCTGTGCCTCTGGTTCTATCTTGCTTATCAGTTCATTTTGTTCATTAGATTCCTTTTATAAGTGAGATCATATGGTATTTGTCTTTCACTGACTGGTTTATTTCTTTTAGCATACTACTCTCCACTTCCATCCATGCTGTCACAAAAGACAGGAATTCCTTCTTCTTTCTGCTGCATAGTATTACATTGTGTAGATGTACCACAGTTTTTTTAAATATATTTTATTGATTATGCTATTAGTTGCCCCAATTTTCCCCCTTTGCCCCCCTCTGCTTGGTACCTCATTCTCTCCAGCAATTCCCCCTTAGTTAATGTCCATGAATCATCCATATTAATTCCTTGTTTCTCCATTTCCTATACTATTTTTAACATCCCCACGTCTATTTTACAGCTACCAATTATGCTTCTTAATCCCTGTAATTTTTCCCTCCATTCTCCCCTTCCCCCACCCCACTGACAATCCTCCAAATGATCTCCAGATCTGATTCTGTTCCTGTTGTAGTTGTTTGCTTAGTTTGTTTCTGTTTTTGTGTTTAGGTTCAGGTATTGATAGTAGTGAGTTTGTTGTCATTTCACTGTTCATAGTTTTGATCTTTTTCTTAAATAAGTCCCTTTAACATGTCCTGTAATAATGGCTTGGTGGTGATGAACTCCTTTAGCTTTACCTTGTCTGGGAAGCACTTTATCCGCCCTTCCATTCTAAATGAAAGCTTTGCTGGATAGAGTAATTATGGCTTAGGTCCTTGCTTTTCATCACTTTGCCAGTCCCTTCTTTCTTGCAGTTTTTGTTTTTGTTTTTTAGAAATCAGCTGACAATTTTATGGGGACTGCTTTGTAGGTAACTCTCTTCTCTTGCTGCTTTTAAGATTCTCTCTTTATCTTTAACCTTTGGCATTTTAATTATGATGTGTCTTGGCGTGGTCCATTTTGGGTCCAAGCTGTTTGGGACTCTCTGTGCATCCTGGACTTATATATCTATTTCCTTCACCAAATTCATTGTTTTTTCAAATAAGTTTTCAATTTCTTGCTCTTCCTTTTCTCCTCCCATCCCTGTGATTGAGATGTTGGCAATTTCATAGAGGCCCCAAAGTCTTTCTATTCTCTCCTCATTTTAAAAATATTCTTCATTTTGCTCTGGTTCAATGTTTATCTCTTCCTTATCCATGAACCTCAGCTTCCTTCCCTTCACTATTTGTTCCTTGTGGATTTCTTTTTTCTGTCATTTACTATAGCCCTTATTTCTTCCCTTTTCTTTAGCTGTACTCATGGAGTTCTCTGGGCATCCTTATTACCAGTGTTTTGAACTCTGCATCTAATAGGTTAGCTTTCTCCACTTTGTTTTGTTATTCTTCTGAGGTTTTGTTCTGTTCTTTCATTTCATGTTTCTTTGGCTCCTCTATTTGGCAGCCTCCTTGTGTTTTCTTCTGGGTATTAGGTAGAGCTGCTTTGGCTCCATGTCTTGGTGAACTTGTTAGGGTGGATGAGGCAGAGCCATAGGTAATTGTCAGGGAAACCTGATTCATCACTTTACAGCTCTGCATGTGGCAGAGGGGTTGGAGAGGGGACTATGCTACTTGCTGTCTGACTGCTTCAGGCCATGCTATCACTTGCCCCTTTTCTAGTCACTTCACCCACTTACTGTTTGTGACTGGCATTCCTCTAGTGTTACCCTGGTGGGGGTTCTCAGAATGGGTGGCTTGCCTATAATCTAGGACCATGCAAGACTTTTAAATGAAAGTGCCAACTCTCCTGAGAGACTGGCACTTTCTTCCACCCCTCTGCCCCCAACCCTCACTGATTTTTACAGCAGAAAGTTATGAGGCTTCATTTTCCCAGCTCTGGAACCCTGCACTATGTAGTCTGTCCTGGGGCTGAGATCACTCAATCCACCACACGTGAATGGGAGACTGCATGTTCCACCAGCCACTGATGCCCCTGCCTTGCCACCTCTGTCTTGCCACTGCCATACTACATCCTCACCACCCTGTCTCCCCACATCTGCCCTTCCTACCCATCTAACTAAAATACCAAAGGTTAGAGATAAAGACAGAATCTTAAAAGCAGAAGAAGGGAGTTACCTACAAAGGAGTTCTCATTGTACTGTCAGCTGATTTCTCCAAAGAAAATTTGCAGGCAAGAAGGGACTGACAAGAAGTGTTCAACATGATGAAAAGCAAGGACTAAAACCAAAATTATTCTTTCCAGCAAAGCTATCATTTAGAATGGAAGGGCAGATGAAGTGCTTCCCAGACAAGGTAAAGCTAAAAGAGTTTATCATCACTAAGACATTATTATGTGAAATGTTAAAGGGGCTTAGACTAAGAAAAAAGAAGATCAAAACTACGAACATTAAAATGGCAATAAATCCACAACTACCAATAACTGGAACTTAAAAGCAAACTGAGCAAGTAAGCAGAACAGAAACAGAGTCATAATATGAAGATATTTGGAGGATTATAATGGGGAGGGGGAAGGAGGAGAATGGAGGAAGGTGCAGGGATTAAAAAGTGCAAATTGGTAGGTGCAGAATAAACAGGAGGATGTTAAGGATAGTATAAGAAATGGAGTATCCAAGGAATTTATATGCATGACCCACAGAGCTAAACTAAGGGGTCGGGGTGGGGGGTTGCCAGAGGGAAGGGAGTACCAAGTGGAAGGGGATAGAGAGGGAAAATTGGGACAAATGTAATAGCATAATCAATACAATATATTTTAAAATGTAATAAAAAATAAATTGGTATACCATTACAGCAAATAGTGTGAAAATTCCTCAACAAAGTTTAAAATAGTGCTATCAAATGATCCAGCAATCCCAATTTTAGGTGTGTATTCAAAATTCATATCCTGAAGAAATAGCTGCACTGCATTCACAACAGCCATGACATGGAGACAACCTAAATATCCATTGACAGGGGAATGGATAAAGAAAATGTGGCATATATGTAAAATGGCATATTATTCACTTTCATGTTGTAAATGAACAAACTAAAACTCAGAAAGCAAAGTGATATATCTAAAAGCAGAAAGTTAGAAAGCGGCAGAGCCAAATCTGCAATTTGGGACGTTAGCTCCCCAGGCCTGCAGTTGTATCAAAATGGTATACCTTCTCTTAAGTGAAGGGAATTTAGAGATTACTTGGTCCATTCTCTTTATTCCTAAATGGGAAGAAAGGCACACAGAGAAGAGCACACTGGGGTCATATAGCTGGTAAAGAGCAGAACTAGGTTAGCATTCCTGTTTCCTGGTTTTCAATCCATAGCTATTTCAATGATAACGCATAAGATTAAAAATATCTTACCAATAATGGAGAAGGACTTATTTCTAGCAATATGGCAGAATGATTTTTTTAAACAGATTTTATTCATTATTTTTAGAGAAAAGGGCAAGGAGGGAGGAAGAAAGGGAGAGAAACATCAATGTATGGTTGCCTTTCCCTGCCTCCAGCTGGGAAACCTGGCTGGAGACCTGGGTTGCAACCTGGTTATGTTGCCCTGACTGGGGAATTGAACCAGCGACCTTTGGGTTCACAGGCCAGCACCTACCTACTGAGTCACTAACCAGGGCTTGATTTATTTTTGAAGAAGAAACTTCTTAGATTGCTCAAAGGGCACCTCAGAATTATGGTGACCTTGAGTTTCCTATCTGGTGGTATGACAGGACATCAGATTAGAAAGCAAACCTTCAAGCCTCTAGAAGATGGAAATTCAGACAGGACCCTACTTCATAAAACTGGGACCCCAATGGGGTAAGCCCCCACTCAGAAAGGTGAATTTAAAAATCAAAGACATTCTATGAATGAGAGCAATGAAAAGTCTTACCTTTCTCAAACTTGGTGCTCAATTGGGGGAAGAGAGTTTTAGGAAGTAAAATTTGCTACCCCATAATGTGTCTCTCAGGCATGAGGATTATTTGATTTTGTCAGGAACAAAAGACTCAGGAAGCACCTTTGACCTTTGTTTTAACTGCCTGAAAAAATTTAAATAGAGGGCCTATTCCAGGAAATAGAACTATCACCAGAAATCTCTACAAGGAATATGAGCTAGGTGTGGTGGGGGAGACTTGCCTGGGGCTAGAGATCAGAAGCCACTCCCTGCCTCCTTGCCTCTGCTTGGTTCAGAAAACTTGTTTACCAAACATTTGCTTTTGCATTTCCACGTGAATTGCTTCCCCCTCCTTTGAAGTCCCAAACCACTACCTCTTCTTGGTAGCCCAAGGGGGCATGGAAGCCTCAACTGCCTACCTACTGGATCTAGTTTAATGCCATTTTGGTTGGAGAGCATGCTTGTATTTTATTTTCTCTCTGTTGTTCAGTTTGGTTAATTTCAACTGTTTCAGCTTCAATTTATGGATTCTTTACTATTTCCTCCATAGGAAACAGTGTTGAACTCATCTGCTGAACTTTTTATTTCAATCATTGTATTTTTCAGTTCTAATATTGCAGGGAGAGGCAAAAATAGGTTTATAGTTGTGAGTACATGAAACAGTTTATTCTTATATTATTATTTATTAATTATTGTATTGTTTTTCATACAAACAACTGTAAACCTACTTTTGCCCCTCCTTGCATCTTCTATTTCTATTTCTTCCTTTTCATTTTCTTTCTAAGACTGAGTCTATGTTTTTAAACTTATTTTAAGCAGGCTCATGACTTGCTGTCATACTGGTGTTGACATCTATTGGTTGACTTCCTTTCATTCAGTTTGAGGTCTTCCTGATTCTTGTATGACAAGAAAACTTCTCATTAAACCTAAACATTTTCATAGTTAAGTTAGGGGATGCTGGATCTCATCTTCCATGTTAACTGACTTTTCCTGGCATCATTTTCTAAAAGGAGTGTGCATTGCCTCATTATTGCATGGTGAAGGAAGAAGTGCAGGTTAATCATTCAACTCACCATGGGTGTCAATAGTTACTGCTTGTGGGGGACAGTGCTCCAGCTCCCCTCTGTGGCCTCCACCAACACTGGTGAAGTTGGCTTTGTTACTAAGGGGCAATATGACAATTCCGACTCTCCATTAGGAGGGAAGAGTGCCCTCTTGCTATTAGGTGGGACTGGAAATCGAGACATCTCGGGTTGTGTACTGACACCTTGTTAGAGCACGGTTCATTACGGATAACAAGAATGCAGGTTCTGGCTCCATGCTTGCCTTTCCTGGCAGTGCTATAAGGAAGAAAGGAATATTAAAGGCATGCAAACAGAAAAGGGAGAAATGAAATTATCCCTATTTGAGTTTGACATGATTATTTACATTGGACATCAGCAACCTTTCTCTGTAATGAGCTAACTAGTACATATTTTCAGTTTTGTAGACAATGTGGTCTCAGTCACAACTATTCAACTGGCTATTACAGCTTGAAAGCAGCCATAAGCAAACAAGAACAAATTGGTACCTTCTTATAAAAATTTTTTTACAAAAAAAAAATGGCTGAATTTGTCACATAAGCTAGTTTGGAGAACTCTGATCTACATAACCACCATACCCACCCCTGCCCAAACACCCTAGAACAAATAAGTGAGTTTACAGCAGGTTCAAAAAAAAAATACATGGGTAACATCTAAAATTCAATCATATTTCTATATACTAAAGATGAATAATTGGAAGCCAAAATTAGGAAGGTAAAACCAGGCCATGGCTGGTGGCTCAGTAATAGGCACCAGACTGAGAACCCAAAAGTCACTGGTTCAATTCCTAGTCAGGGCACATAACTAGATTGCAAACCAGGTCTCCAGTCAGGTCCGTAGCTGGAGGCAGGTGAAAGGCAACCATACATTGGTGTTTCTCACCCTTTCTTTCCCCTTCCCTGTCCTTCTCTCTAAAAATAATGAGTAAAATCTAAAAATAAAAATAAAAACAACAACAACAACAAACAAAGATACTTAAAAATAAAAGGTAAAATCAATTAAAATATTTCAAAAAATGAAATATATTCATAAGTCTAACAAAAGATTTCCAGGACTTAAAAAGTACAAAGCACAAAGTACAAAATGTTGATGGAATAAATAAGGAAGCCCCAATAAAACAGAGAGATGTGGTATGCTCATAACTTGGAAACTCAACATAGTAAATTGTCAGTTATTCTCAAATTTATTTATAGATTTGGTGCAAATGATTAAAGGAATCAAGACAGGTTTATAGAAGTATAGGCAGATACATAAATGAATCGAACAGTATAGAAAACATAGAAATAGATCCTCACAATTATGGCCAACAGATTTTTCACAAATTCAAAAGCAATTCAATGCAGCAAAGAATATTTTCAACAGATGGTGCTGGAAATATTGGACATTCATAGCAGGAAAAATTAACTTTGACATAAACCTCACACCTTACACAAAAGTTAACTAAAATATGGAACATAAATCTATATGTAAAATGTGAAACTATAATACATTTATAGAAAGATATGAGGAAATGTTTTGTTATCTAGGGCTAGGAAGAGTTCTTAGATATAATGGCAAAAGTTTAATCCATAAATAGTTCACAAGCTGGCACTCAGTCCACTGAGCCACACCAGCTAGGGCTAATCCATAAATAAAATTAACAGATTACACTTCATCAAAATTAAAAACTTTTGCTCTGTTAAAAATCCTATTAAGAGGTTAAAGAACAACCACAGACTGCAAAAGCATATTTGTAAATCACACATATGACAAAAATCTTGTATGCAAGATATGAAGAACACACTCAGTTTAACAGTAAGAACACTAACAACCCAATTAAAAAAGGACAAAAAACTAAAACAGACACTAAATGTGAAAGAAAATAAGGATTGTAAACTAGGATTGTATAAAAAGATGCTCAATATCACTAACTATGCTGAGTGAGGAAAGCCAGTATCTAACAACAGCTCACCTACCATGTGATTACATTTATGAATGTTGAGATGGAAAACAAGTCACAGGTTGTCACAGGTTAGGAGTTAAGTGGGTATGATAATCAAAGTGTAGCATGAGAGATGGCCTTTGTGATGACGAAACAGTTCCATACTTTGATTGTGATGGCAGCTACACAAATCTATACAAGCAATACAATTTCATAGAACTAGACACACACACACAATCAGTGCATATAAAGACTGATAGACTCAACGCCAAGTAAGGTCTGTTTCTAGTCTTGCACCAATATCAATCTTCTGTTTTGTATATTGTACGAGTGTATCTAAGATATTGGTATTGGGGGATGTTGGGTAAAGGATTCACTGGACATTTTGTACTCTTTTTGCAACATCTTGTAAACACTTAATTATTTCAAAAAATGATCAAAAAGAAACATTGCTATTGCCACCTCAGTAACACTTAAATGGCAATGAATATGAAAACCAAGATGAAATAGGCACATTTCTACAAAAAATATTATTTACCAAAAGTGACTCAAGAAGAAAAAGAAAATCCAAATCGCTCATCTATCTACATTAAAGAAATAAATCAAAGTCAAAATAATTTTTCCACAATAAAAACACCAAATAAACTCTATAAAACTTTTAAGAACAAACTTTACTCAAGGGAATAAAGAGATATGGTACTTCCCAGCCCAATGTGGCTAATGTCATGAATGCCAATTCTGCCTTTTCCATAGAAACACACACTGATAAATTGATTTTGTTTTCTCCAATATCTTGTAATTTTTTATAATGTCTGTTCTACAGCTTCATTCAGAATTTCGATACTCATAACTTCTGATAGGGCACCTTGCCAGCTGATCTTAGGTCACGTTTTACTAGAACTCTTATTGATGTGGTTCTTCCTAATATTTGAAATCTTACTTTTCTATTTCCTTTATGTATACTTGGGCATTTTTCCTGAAATTACTAATATTTGTAATCTTGTATCTGGTTATCCTAATATTTTTATTCAATTACATTTTAATAGATAATACAGAGCAAAATTTCTGATCCAGGAATATAAAAGAATGCCAAGTTTCTAGTTTAGAGCTTTAGGTTTGTCTTCTCTTTGCTTTGAGCTTTACCCTGTTCTTTCTAATTGGGACAGCCCATTTCATTTCTCTCTTTGTTGAAGTAGACAGGTTCTTTCATTTGGGAATACCTGACAGCCTTTTATCCCTACATGGTCTATTTTTCTGTCTTGTGGAGGTTGTATGTCCCTAAGAAGGGTATAATCTATTTGTTTTCATGTCCAAAATAAGCTGTAGGCCTTTCTTTTCCTTACTAATAGATTCATTGATATGAATTTTCCCCCCATTTATCTCCAGTCCACACTGGCATACACATTAATCCTCTCCCTATCTTTTAGTAGTCTATGTCCTCACTGTGTTTATCTCACCTGGGATATCATTATAACCCACCTGCATTTTTAGTTGCTCTTATAATTGTAATTCTTCCCTTGGGAGGTCCTGGCTTATAAATGTTCTAAACTTCATTTCATCAACCCTTGTCTCAACAACAATTTGTTATGCATGCATGCATTATGCCCATGCTCTTTCTCCTGGTTTTATCAGTAGTGTTTTGCTCTGCTACAGTCTTTCCATGGTTTCCCTCTTAAACTGTTGTTTGGGGTAGGACATCAAATTTTCTATGCCACAGATATCCCCTTCAGTGATGACTGTCTTCAGCTTGTGACCTTTATAGTGTCTGGATGTCACCCCTCTCTGTTTTTAACTTAAGGAATATTAGGGAACATGCTATCCATACACAGCCAAGTGTGATCAACTTGATGTCTGAATTCTTTAGCAACATTTTATAATTACTAATATTGCACATTACCACTATATTTGCTAAATTATATGCTTATTATTCTGTGGTTGAGCCTAGCTTATGTCCACCACAGCACATGATTTCTGGTGATCATGACTAGTCCCCCTCTTTAATTCCCGTCTTCTGGATTGTTGAAATTCCCCATCAGAGTGTCATTTGACTGGTCCAGAACCCCCTGGGTCACTATCCTCACCACAACATTTATAATAGGCAGCACCATCTGTTTGAAAACACAAGGGTCTTTCTTCCTTTTTTTTTCCCCTAATTCTGTCTAGATCCAGCACTACTTCAAACCTTAATCACCACATCATTTTACAGCCTAAGTTCTCTTCTCAAGTTAGTCTACACATCATGGGAACAGGATCTTATTTTAGGCTTAAATATAACTTTGTATTTATTTTCTAATTTTGCTAGATTACTTTTAAAAGTCATGCCTGTCTAGATTGTTACCCTGGGAAATATTTCTTTTACTGAGTTGCAAAATCTTTTAAATTTATTCATGGCTTAAAATTACTAATTAATTTCTCACAGCTCTTGACCTCCAATTCTATTTTGCTTTAGTCTTATAAGAGCATGTCACAATTGGGAGCCTGTCATTCTAAAAACAGGCTACTACTGTGCATATATACGTAAGGCTGACAGAGACTTAGGAGGACCTTTATGCTCTAAAGGTGAAGAAAGGTCAGGTTCAAGCTTAATTATATTCCCAGGGGAGAAAATGTCATGTCATTATGTGGATAAGTGCATGTTAGTGTCAGGTTTAAAAAAATGTGTAAACATAATTGATGATATTTTTCCTGAAAAATCAGACGGATACACCAAGAGCTTAAAAAACGGCCGCAAAGTATGAGTGTCCTGAGTGAAGACTGGGGAGATGAAGCTGTGCTGGTTTGATAATTAAGAACTTGTGTTTAATGTGAGGAACTTGCTCATGGGAAATCGAGAAAAGCTGAATGTGCAATAAGATGGGGGTTGAGCTGAAATGGGGTGAGTCGTACAGGGACACCATATGATACTTATGAGTGCAGGGACACTATAGGATACTCAAAGTGCAGGAATACACTGGCTCACAGCTATTGAAAAATGACAATGAACCAAGCTCTGAATTCAGCACACTACATACACTCTCTCTAATGCTACACCAACTTTGCAAAATGGTCAGTTTTGTGCATATGAAGAAACTAATACTCAAGTCAAGGTTCATTTACCTTCCGTGACCTGGAAACAATGTGAAGCCAGGTGTACGAGGCTCTTCAACCTACTATTGTGCATTTCCTGCCCAGGGTAACCTGTGTAAATATATTGTTAGTTATCATTTCATCAGTCATTATTAAAACTTTTCTGCTTAGCCACTCCACTGGGGACTCAACATTCAATTAAAAACAAAACAAAACAAAACAAAAAAAACAAAAAAAAACCCCAAACCAACATACACATGCCACCATAGCCATAGAATATATCTTGCTCTTCAGCCCTGACCTCTCAGAGCTGCAATAGAATGAAAAATCTAGAAGATGAAAGTCAATGTATATGTCTGATGATTCACATTGGTAAACTCACACATGTGTTTAGAGTTTTGTAGTTCCTATGTATTTATTTATTAGCACTGTATTTTTTCTTTCTTAAAAAAAGCATTTCTATGTTTTTGAATAGAGAATATTTAGATGATTCAAAATCACAAAGTATAAAAAGGTATATAATAAATAATCTACTCCCCACTGTCATTCCCAGCTGCTCAGTTTTCATTTATGACTCTTCAAAATGGGTACCCACAGTTATTAGCCTGATATATCATGTCAGAGTTTTAACACATATACATATACAATATAAAAATATAATACTGCTATTTTAATTACACAAATGGCAGCATATTATACAGACTATCCTGTACCTTGTTTCACATGAATGTACAGGTCTGAAAGTATCAGCTGCACAAACTGTTTTAATATTGACATAGGCTTGATACTTTCAGCACAGACCTCATATAGCTCTTCTAACAATGCATAGAGAGCTTCCAAATAGATTTTTTTAAACAACTGAATAGTATTCTATTGTGCCGGTGTACAATTATTTATTGATGGGTATTTTGGTTGATCCCAATTGTATTGTTTATGTTTAGTTATTAATTATTTAAAATTTGTATTAGTTTTCTATTGCTGCCATAACAAGTTACCAGAAGTTTAGTGGTTTAAAAATTCCCTATTCATTACTTCACATTTCTATAGGTCAGGAGTCCAGGTGAGTTTGGCTAAAGTTCAAGTCTTCACATTTTTTTTTTTTTTTTGTAAGTTCTCTAAGGCAGTTAGGAGAAGGCAGGCCACAATTTATAATCATTGTCACCAGTACAATTAAGAGCCATATTCATTTGATCATGTCTTGCCATCCACTTATACTGCATCCTACACCAGTGGTAACTTTGGTAATTATGATATTGCAATATACCATTGGTTACTAGTGTCCTACTTCCCCTGGCAGAGGGCACCTGTGAGCTCTTCAACAATGTGGGCAACAGAACCCAAGAATCCTATTCTGAGGGTTTGTCTCCTTGGACCATTCTCCATACCAGTTATGGTAGAAGTCAAGGCCCTCACACGAAACAAACTGTACACTCAAAGGGTTTATCTGAAGTAAAGTTTACTGAAGGAAATCTATTAAGAAAGCTAATGTATTAGTTAAAATTTTACAGAAAAAGGAAATACAAGGATATTTATTATAAGAAATTGGCTCACATGATTATAGAGGCTGGCAAATCCAAACTCTGCAGACCTAATGTTCCACTTTGACTTTGAAGGTCAGAAGCTGCTGTAGAACCAGGGAGAGATGATGCTCCAGTTTGAAGACCCTCAAAAGGATTCTCTCTTACTTGCAGTAGAGGGTCAGCCTTTTGTTCTACTCAGACATTAGTTCTACTCAGGCCCACATTGGGGAGGGCAATCTGTTTTACTCAGCCCTCTGATTAAATGTTAATTTCACCCAACACCACCTTCTCAGAGACACCCAGAATAATGTTGGACCAAACATCTGGATATCTTGTGGCCCAGGCAAGTTAAAACATAAAATTAACCATCCCAGAAGGGTAGGGCTAAGGGAACTGAAAAGGGATGGTGAACACCCAGGAATTTCCTGTAGTGGACATCTATTGCCAGCTTTATACCATTAGCACCATCAGGAAGAATTAAGGTTATTAGAATCTGGTGATAGCTATTGCCATGGAAGGAGTCATTTGACATTAGCTATTGGTGGGAGAGAAACAAACCATCTTCTTTAGAATCACTCTTGTCAAGGGAAGAGTCAGTGAAAAAATGTCTAGACCTCTCTCTCCCTCTCCTTTCAAAGCTCCTGCTGCGGCCCACCCCTCCATTGATCCAACCTGAAACAAAGTCAGAGGGTAGAGGATCCTGTTCGGTGCCCTTGCTAAAGGTCCACCTCCTAAACCAAACAGCAGGGCAGAAAGGACTGAAAATTGAAATGGGGTGAAGAGCTAGAGAATAGGCAGAACATAGGCAGAACATCGGCATTTCTCTGGTACATAGGGGAGGACTTTCTGGGTCAAAGGGTAGATGCGTTTGAAATTGTCATAGAATTTCCAAGCTTTCCCCCATAGGGATTATAGCACATTACCTCCCCTCCAGTCCTGCCTGTGAATGCCTTTACCCTAAAGCTTGTCCAACCATTTCCTATGAAACATTTGGATTTTTTTTGTTAATACCGTAGGTGAAAAATGTTATTTCTGTGTGGTTTTGTTATCTATTTGTTTATTATGAGGGGATATAATATCTTGCCGTGAAAATGAATAAGGACTCATTCAATACCAGTAGTAGAAAACTTAATCTGGTTTTAGCAACAGAGAAAAAATATGAGTCAAATTAAAATCAGTAGGTATATCTAGAGGCACATCTTGGTGCAAGGACACGAAGTATGTCATCAAGCCCAGCTTCTTTCTTCTCTCTCTTTCTTTGTGTCTCCTTCCCCAACTCCTTTTTTTTTTTTCTTTCTTTCTTTTCTTCTCTATTCTCATCTCTTGCAGTGGCCCCAGACAGCTCCGGATTTTCATCCACACAGCTGCAAGTTTAGCACAAAGACAGAGGTTTGACTCTTGGTGACTTCAGTTGTATCGTGTTCCTGTCCTTGAACCATCACCATACACAAGGGGATGTGCTGCTCCATTGGCCCAGGTCTGAGTAATAGGACCATGTACCCTTCCACCTATGCACGTATTTTCAAAGATGTCCACATCAGTGTAAGACAGCTGTGCCACTCACAATAAAAACTGCTCACCCACATCTTGGATAAACAACCCCAAACTCATAAATGGACTAGTTATTACTTCAATCCAGAATCTTCTTGGTAAGGCCCTAATGTGGCTTCTCATAATCCAGCAAGCTATAATTAAATGAAAAGTATAACTCATATTATAGATTACAAAGAGAAATAATGAGAACCGACATAAAACCTTGCATCTGGAAAAGAGGAGAACAGGAAATAACTACAGTGGTCTCTGACCACAAACATTTACTAAGACCCTTGACCCTGCAGCAAAGTGGGCTCAGGAGTCATACATGTGGCCACCCTGGAGGGTTCTCTCTTCTCTTTACCACCCATGGCCTGTTCTGGGGACCTTTGGCAAGGGCATCCCTTCTATGGGTTGCCTCTGTTTAGCATCTCATTTCCTGAAGGACTTGGTTTGGGGGCCTGGAATAGCCATGGAGACCGAACAGTTGCAGGCCACTGTGTGTTGGGTTTAGGTTACTCTGGAGGCAGCAACCCTGATGGTATTACTGTCCTCATTTCTTAAGGGTAGATTCTGCAGCTCAGAAATGTTAAGTGCCTAGAGTCGTGCAGCTGCGCAGTGACAACATTAACTATTTATTAATTTTTTTTTGGGGGGGGGGGAGAAAAGGCTAGAAGCATAGATGTGTGAGAGAGACATCGAATGCCCTCAACTGAGAACCTGGCCTGCAACCCAGTCATGTATCCTGACTGGGAATTAAACTGGCAATCTTTTGGTCCACAGGCCAACATTCAATTTACTGAGCCTCACCAGCCAGGTCAATACCAGCATTTGTAAGCAGGGGACTCTACCTCTACACCTCTATGCACACTGCTTCTCTTTATGTAGGTTTTGTTTACAATATCTTTATTATTATCAGCAAAACTTTCCTTGTAGCAACTCTAGTGGGAAATTTGTGCTCATGCCCCTCCTATGTGCCATACACACTTTTTCTGTTAGCCAGAAGAAAGAAAGAAAGAAGGAAAGAAAGAAAGAAGGAAGGAAGGAAGGAAGGAAGGAAGGAAGGAAGGAAGGAAGGAAAGAGAGAGAGAAAGAAAGAAAGAGAGAAAGAAAGAGAGAGAGAAAGAAAGAAAGAAAGAAGAAAGAAAGAAAGAAAGAAAAAGAAAGAAAGAAAGAAAGAAAGAAAGAAAGAAAGAAAGAAAGAAAGAAAGAAAGAAAGAAAGAAAGAAAGAAGAAAAGGCAAACCCTGGCTGGTGGCACAGTGGATAAGGCACCACCGGCCTGTGAACCCAAAGGTCACTGGTTCGATTCCCCAGCCAGGGCACATAACCAAGTTGCAAGCCAGGTCTCCAGCCAGATCTGTAGCTGGTGGCAGGTGAAAGGCAACCATACATTGATGTCTCTCTTCCTCTCTGCTTCTCTCCCCACCCCTCTCTCTAAAAATAATAAATTAAACTTGAAAGAAAGAAAGGAAGAAAGAAAGAAAGAAAGAAAGACAAAATACAGAGATATTCTCACTTTGACCTGCAGGGGCCACTCTCATCACAGAAGATTATTTTCAGTTTCCCCAGCACAGCTCTCAGGGCTGCAGGCGACCAGACTTTCTAGAAGTTGTGAGAAATCAGCCCATGCAACTTACGTAGTTCAGTGCAAGCACCCATAACCTGTTTCCATTGTGGTGTAGCTTCTGGGTACTTTTTATTTTATTTAATTTTTGAAAGGCAATGCATTTTATATGGTTCAAAAATAAAAAGTACAAAAAGAATATAGTGAAAAAAATGTCCATTTCACTAAGTCCATGCCAAAAATTGCAATGTTATTAGGTTTTTATACTTTCAGAGTATATTTTATTCATATATAAGAAATATTTTTAAAACTACCTTCTTTTATTTTATGTCATAGGCTACTATAACATTTTTAAAAATCCATCCCAAATATTTCATAGAGCATTAGATCTTGGAAATCTTTGTATATCAATAGACAAAATTCTCTCTCTCTCTCTCTCTCTCTCTCTCTCTCTCTCTCTCTCTCCCTGTGAACTTTATCAGACTATTCTCACTGTATGGATGCACCAAAATTTATCAGCTCAGTTCTCTACCAATGAATATCTAAGTTGATATTTTGCTATGAAAAGCAATGCTGAAATAGGTAACCTTGTATAGAGTTCATTTTGTGCATATGAGTATATCTGAAAGTATTTGCAGATACAGGCATTTGTGATATTTCTGGGCATTTCCCAACTGTCTTCCTCAGGGCTTCTACCAGCTTATGTTCCTGCCAGCCATGTATGAAATTATCTATTTCCTCTCCTGCCAGCCATGTATGAAATTGTCTATTTTTCCATAACTTGGCCAACACACTGTTTTGGATTATTGCCAGCCATTCTGAGAGTGAAAAAAATGGCATTTCGGTTTTATATTTAGTTCTCTTACATTATATGAGTTTGAGCTTCTTTTGGCTTAAGAGCCTTTTGCACGAGTTAGAATCCTTTTCATTGAAAGTGATAGAAGGTCCAATTCCATGGCCTCAGCAAGAAGATATATATGTTTTCATGACTAAAAAGTCTGGAGGTTGATGTAGAATTTCCTATGGGCCTTAAATCCAAAGGTATAAATGTCTCCAAGGCCGATGATTTCTTTCTTTCACTCTTTCTTTTCCTTTCTCTACCATGCTCCCTTGGCCTCCCTCTCTTCCTCTTGCTTCAGCTTCCTTCTGCCTTAGCCTTACCCTCAGCCTTCAATCGATCGCCCCAGTTCTCACTGACCTGCTGTGGATGGGGGAGGCAGTGCTCCGATTGGCCAGGCCTGAGTTACGCAATAGCATCAAAATCCCTGGAACTGGATGGACTGGGCGAGATGGGGTTCTGGCTGTACAGTGAAAGGTCAGAGGGAGTTACATGAAGAAGGATTGGACCAGCACTGGCTGCTATAATGAATCCTCCCCTTTGTCAGCTCAACATCCACACACATACCTTCTCTTCTCACATACCCCTTAAAAAGCAGCACTATTTACAATAGTCACGTGCTAGAAACAGCCTAAGTGCCCATCAGTGGATGATTGGATCAAAAAACTTTGGTACATTTACACAATGGAATACTACGCGGCAGAAAGAAAGCAGGAACTCCTAACCTTTGCAACCACAAGGATGGAACTGGAGAGTATTATGCTTAGTGAAATAAGCCAGTCAATGAAACACAAATACTATATGACCTCACCCATTACAGGACAATAATGAACAAAGCAAACAAATAAGCAAAACAGAACCAGATACATGAATACAATGAATAGATCTCCAGTGGGCAGAGGGGAGGGGGGAGGGGAAAGGGAGGAAGGGGAGGAAGAGGCAAAGAAGGGGAGCAGTTTAGTCAAGGAAGTAGTATGGAAGAACCATGGACATGGACAACAAGTGGGATTGACTTTGGTGGGGGGAGCGGGTGGGTGAGGAAGGGGACAGAGGGGAGGAAAAAGGGGATGAATGTAATACAACAACAATAAAATTAAATTAAAAAAAGAAAACCACCCCAATCAGGACTGCAATGAAGCCATAGCGATAGGCTGTAACACTGAACTCACCCTTCCTGTGGTTCCAGTCTAACTACGACACACACACCTGAAGGGACAGGGAAAGAACAGGATGATTACAACAAAACTTCTGCTTGGTAAGGAGCATGGAAAGGAGCCTAAAGTGGTCTTTGGCCCATGACACATCGGACAGGAGGTAATGGGAGCTGCTTAGCCAACCTGGCTGCTCTGCTTCGTTCTCTGCAAGGATCTCTGTCTGTCTTCCCACCGGCTGAAGCGCTGGATCCATGGAGAAGGAGGCTCTTCTGTGTTGTATCTCTGCAGCCGCTTCCCTCCTGTTGGAGCGGGCTTGGGAGGTTAGGATTGCTTTAAGGGTTGAATTATCCAGGCTGTTTGCCATTTTGGGGTTTCTCTCGCAAGGTAAGTCTCGTAAAATACTGTGAGGTGTAACATGCAATATAGACAACATAGTTCACATTTTATAAGAGTAGGAACTAGGGCTCAGAAATGTTAAATTCCTTATTATAGCTAACGCCATAGGGCTGGGGAATAACAATGTGTGAGTGATAAAGCCACTATTAATCAAGGTGTTTAGCGCTTCCAGTATGCTTAAATGAAAAATTACGTCCACAAAAACGAGCAACTCTAAAGGGGAAAAGTACCATTCTTCATCTATGCCCTCCCTGCTCAACTCCTTTGATCACTCTCCCCACAGCTCAAAGAAACAAAGTGAAATATTCTGTTTCTCCTGCAGATGCCACTGTAACCACAGGTTATTTCTAGCTCTGCAGCCTGCCTCTGGGCTGGGAAAGATAAACATTTCTGTAAGATGGCGTCCAGCCTGCCCGAAATTCAGTCTCGTGAGCCCCACTCATGCAAGGACTTACAGTTCCATAGCGCTGATGTATGGTAGGACTCATTCCTCCTGAAGTTTTATTTCATTTTTGGATAGGTTATACAGTTACAGGGTTCAAAAATTAAAATGTACAAAGAAATCTTATTTGAAAAAACCTCCCTCTATCCCAGTCCCTCATCCACCAATTTCCTCCATGTAACCTACACGATGGTAGTTCAGTTTTTGTCCATTCTTCCGGAGATTTTAATACATTTGCAACTGAATATGAATGTAGATTTCTTGCCCAGCCGTTAATGCTGGTGATATCTATTCACACACTTCTGTTCCCTTTTTTTCTCTCTCTACAGAGCTGCCCATGAGCAGTTTTTAAGAAAACTTAATTCTTAGAGCTCTCCACGGTGTGGATGAAACCAATTATCTTGTGATAAACATTTAGGTTGATTCCTATTGTTTGTACTTCCAAATGTTGCTTCACGTTGCATGTGTGGATATATATCTCGGAAACAAATAATACAGAAGCATAATTGCTGGGTCAAAGGCTACATGAATTTGCATTTTAATGAATATGCCTCATTTGCCTTTTTTTAAAGATTTTATGTATTATGTTTAGAGAGAGGGGAAGGGAGAGAGGCAGAGAGGGAGAGGGACATCAAGGTATGATTGCTTTTCACCTGCCTCCTGCTAAGGACCTAGTTTGCAACCTGGTTATGTGCCCTGACTGGGGAATCGAACCAGCGACCTTTGGGTTCGTAAGCCGGTGCCTTATCCGCTGTGTCACCAGCCAGGGCTTATTTGCCTTCTTTAGGGATTGTTAAACTCTCACTCTCACCCGTAAAATAAAAATGTTTCCCTACAGCTTAGCCAATATAGTATCTGATCAGTGTTAGTTTTATATTTTTGCCAAAATAATAGATGGAAATTATATCTCATTTTGACTCACACTTTTATTAAGAATGAGGTTGAGCAACTTTTATATGTGGCATTGGAAATGCTTAGGGGTCTTCTAATAAAACAAACAAAACGTCTCAATCTGACGTTAGAAAAAGATATTTATTGTCTTTACAACAGAAAAGTCAGGGATAAATTCAGGGTACCTTCAAGTCTTGCTTGCTGTCTCTTCTCTCTCTCACTCTTAACACTCCATCTTCCTCTCTCCTGGCTCCCTTCACCTGCCGGCCAGCGAAGCTCCTGCTGTGGGTTGAGTTATTCAGCCTCTCACTTCCCATAGACACACATTCACTGGGGTTGCCTTAGGCATTGAGCAAACACAGTCTATTGGGGAGGGAAGCTTAGTATTTCTTATGTGACACAATTCACTTAAAATATTTGTAGGCAACATTATGATAAGGTAGGTAGTGTTATCAACAATTTATAAGTGAAGAAGCTATAGCTTTTATAAAATATGTAAGTGCTCCAGGTCCACCCATGCCCCCCCCCCAAAAGGAGGGAAAAGGTAGAGACAACTGTAATAGCATAAATAATAAAATATAATTAAAAATAAAATAAATTTTACAAATATATTAAGTGCTTTGGCCTAAAGCTACAAGAAGTAAATGATAGGGACAGCATTTGTACCTGGGTATATCTGACAATTTACCTACAGTGACTAGCAAATTGCTTTTATTTAGGAACTCCACTGGAAACCAAGCCCCATTCCTATCCAGCCTTGCTGCCTTCTCGCAGAAAAATAAAAATTAAAGAGACAAATGGAAGACTCTCCATGTGGCCTCTAGGTGCTGCTATTGCCCTGGGATATATCTTTTCAATCTGCGCAGCACAGCTCTCTGGAGCTGAAATTTTAGAAGATGGTAGAAAACGTGTTTATTCAATGTCTGCGGCTGACGTTTCAACGCTATAATTTAGAATTCTGGAACTTCGCCATGTTGTTATTGAATTTTAAAAAAATACACATTGAAAATATCTGTAAAGAGTTTCTATAGTTTAAAAAAATGCAATAAAGTAAAAAATATACAAAAAAAAAAAAAATCTCCCTCCCCATCTTTTCTCCTAAATCTCATATCCTAGTGCCCTAATCCAGTGGCTTACTGCTTCTTTTAGTTTCTTTGCTCTTTTTCCTGAGATAGTCATGCATATACAAGCAAATGTGAAAAGATATTTCATACAACGATGTTACACAAATATGCACTTAAAATAGTTTCTTTTAACATTATCTTGAAGATATGTCCATATTTGCACAAACAGAAATTCCTCATTTTTTTACAGCTTCACATATTCCCCTCTATGAATCATATTTTTCATTTATTCAGACACTTGTTGATGGATACTTACATCAATGTTTTACTATTACAATGCTATAATGAATAAATGTTTCTTCTTTTATATGTACAAGTTTAGCTGTAGAATCAATCTTAGAAGCAGAAATGTTAAGCTAATAGGTAAATTCATTTGTAATTTTGATAAGCATTTCCAAATAACCTAGAGCATAAATTGAATCATCTTAACACCCCCACCAACAAAGTATGATAATTCCTATTTCTCCATAAGTTGGTCCATATAGTGAGTTATAAAGACATATGGCTGTTGAAAACTGGTATGTCAGTTTGAGGTGTATCAGGTTAAGTATCTTTTCATTTTATTGACAACTCAGTGTATTTATTAAGATATTTTTTTTCACTTGCAAAGGTTAGAAAACCCAACTCATAGTGGATGAAGCAAAAAAGAAGAAATCCATTATTCACGTAACTAGACATGAATATTCTTCAATTTAAAAATCCCTCTCTCTCCCTCTCTCTCTCTCTTTCTCTCTTCCCTCACCTCTTCCAAACCCCAGCATTTCTCTATCTTAGATAAGCAGTTTCAGACTTATAACCCCACAACTCCAAGATTAGCAAAATGTTCCGGACTTTTTCCAAGTAAATATTCAAAATATTGTAGCAATTTATAGTAAATCATAATATCAATCACCCTCAATCAATGCACAAACTACTCGCAGAGAAAAGACAATAGAGCTATAATAAAAATTCCTCTGAAAACATAGAAAATGAGAACCATAACAGTGGTAACTAGAACATCACTCATACTGTGTCATAGAGTTCCTTGCTGCCAAGATCTGGCCATTCTGGTTCTTTTATTTAAAAAGTTTTTTTGTTGTTTGAGGCGGTCATTAGCTACTCACTTGTTGTGGGAGTGAGTTTGGGGACCTGGGATGTACCTTAGGTGTTGAACACAGCAAACCTATTGTAGCAGAGTTTTTAAAAGAAAACTTCAGCGAGCAACACATTGACAAGAATGGCAATGTTACCTACCATTTTACATGTGAGGAAACTAAGGCTTGCGGAGGTTAGGGGTCTTTGCTTAAGTTTTAAAGGTGTGTCAGGGAGAGCGTCGGAATCCAGGTACACAGATTGCCTTTTGCACGCTGCCGTTCCAACCTGCTCCTCTCTATAGAATGGCTTTGGTTGCTGAGCTTATGTTAGTAATGTTCAAAACTTTTATTTCTGGCAACAACAAAGTGAAACCCATGGTCACAACTTCCAACCACATGTTCTAACCTCTCCTGCATTTAAGAGGGAACAAAGTGACAAAAAATTCTCCATTTGTCCTGTAGGGGCCCCCTTAATCATAGAATATCTCTGTTGAACATTGCAGCCTGATCTGTCAGAGCTGCAACAGAACAGAAATTCTAGAAGGTGGAAAAATCCTGATAAGTCAACATATGTCATCCATGGTTCAGTGACAGGATCCCTACACACATGCTTAGTTCTAATGAATTAGGTAAGACTCTATTAGTTTCTTTAAAATTAAGTTACTGAATTTCTGAATAAGTAATATACTTACATGGCTCCAAAATAAAAATAAAGGAATATTCAGTAAAAGAAAAATTCTCCCTTCTAATCTTGTTCCTTATCTGCTAAGTCCCCTGCCTGCTTTCCAAATATGTAGCAGCTCATTAGTTTCTTGCATGTCCTTTTGGAGACTTACATATATATGAATCTATATTCTTCTTTTTTTAATATACAAGTGATAGCATAAAATGAATTGGTCCACAAAAACATACCTTAGAATATTATATGTCAAAAATTCTTACATCTTCTTTCTAACATCTTCATAATATTTTACCATATGGATGTACCATACTTCATTTAACCTCTTGATGGGCTTATTCATATCTCTCAAGTCATTAATTCACATCTCTTATTGTCACAAAGAATGCTGCAATGAATAACCTCTGCATATGTTGTTTTTCACATGTGTAAGCACATTTGTAGAATAAATTCCAATGGTCTCACACTGCCCTTCATAAACATTGCTACTAACATATCTCATCAGCAGCACATGAGGGTGCCTACCTCCTTGAAGCCTGTTGAATGTTTCAATTTTTAATCTGATAGGTTAAAAAAATGTGATTGTCCAATTTAACTTGTTTCTCTTATTTTGAGTAGGATTGAACAACTTTGTATAAATTTAAAAGAATTGAAAAGGTTAGGACTTATTTATTGAAAGCATCAGAAATCCAAAGAGCATTAAGCTAAAAGAAAACCTTTATTTATTTAGTTACTTGCTTACTTACATACTTATAAGTAGGTTTTTTTTTTTTTTTTTTTTTTTTGTTTTCACCTTTTAGGTTTCTGGGGCCTTATTTCTAGGTAAAGAGGATCTGTAGGAAGCATCTACTCTGGGTTCCATCTACCTCTCAGACCTCATTATGGGGACAATGATGACTTCCCAGTCTTGTGGCTGTTGTGTTCTTAGATGTTGACTGCTTACTACAAAATGTGTGACTCTAGGACAAATGGCTTGTATGGAGGTGTAGGAATAAGCTCCTTACGTAACTCACTCCACTTAAATTTTTTCTACCCATCCCTTTGCTTCTTCTCAACCTGTAGAGGACATTCCTAACAGAGTTGACATCCTCAGCCTTAGTCACCAGGTAAAGACATTTGCTGTCATCAGCTTGCCAGCCTAGGAGGATTTTCTCCTTACCCTGAAGCCAGCAGAAGCAGTTTCTGCTAAAAATTTTCTATTTCCCTCCGCTCTCTCCCCCAGAATATAGTCTTTATTTCTTTCTTTTTGATTAACCATTTCTCCACTCATCTCCTCCCTCCACCCACATAGCTTTGCATTTCTCTTCCAGATCACCACAACATACATTTATCATCATATGTATGCCACTGTATTTATGACACAGGACCATCTCTACTCGTCGGCTTTACTTGTTTGTAAAGTTTACAAGGTGCTTGTCCTTGTAAACTTCAGTGAATCTTTTGGGTGATTTCAGTAAGCAAACCACAGGAAAACCCACACTTCCAAAGTCCAAGTCCAGGTGGGAAGAGAAAATAACATTCTGGAGGGTAAGGCTATGCCCACATTGGTTCCAAGATAACTATTCAGAAAAGAAAACTGGTGTCCATACGAGAAATTCAGTTGTTCTTTCTTTCCTTTTTCTTTCTTTCTTTCTTTCTTCCTTTTTTTCTTTCCTTCTTTACTAAATTGGTTTAATTAACCAACTGTCTTACTTTTAGATGAAAACCTAAGTTTTCTTAGGTTTTCTGTGGCTAGTGAGAAGCCACAGACCACTTAGAAAAGCCAGGAAGTTCACGATAACCTAGACAGAAAACATTTCAAAGTATTAGAGGAGCTCTTTTAATGCCATCTTATTGCTGTCTCTTCACAAAGCATCTTTTTGTAGAAGTTGTATATACGTTAGTGCTGGAAGAAGAGGAACTTTGGAGCCAGCATAGATCAAATGTAGCCTTGGTCACATTTTTGTTCTTACTGCAGTGTCTGGCAATTAGTAAAACTCTATAAGCCCACATATAAGAATAATTAAGAATCTATTTTCATTCTGTAAATATTGAGTCCATTATAATGTAAGCCCCATCAGAGTTGTGACATAGTAGGGATAATTATATTTGTCGTGGTCTCAACTATACCCCAGACACTTGTATAAAACTTATGTGTACAAATGGTGATCAAAACAGTTCCTTGCACCAGGGAGGTTTAGGAACTAGTTGGTCAACCAAATAAGGAAACAAGACATTTCAGAAAAACCAGGTGTTGGTGCAGGGAAGAGAAGGAATTTGGGGAACTACTACTAATCTCCTATATCTATACAGCAGCATGGGGTAGAGAGGGATAATGGGCCGTGAGTTGAGAAAGGTAAGGCAGGGCTGTATCATGAAGGGGCTGGTGGGTCAGGCAAAAGCATTAGGCTTCATCCCAAAACAAAGGGATCTCCAGAAGGGTTCTAAGTAAGTCAGTTTCATAATTAGGTGTGTTTTAAAAGGAGCTGCTGTGTAATGGGGATACCAAAAACAAGCAGTAAATTGAAAAATAAAGATCTGAGAACCAGAATAAAGAAGAAAAATAACCCAGATTCCACAGTAAGAGAATCATTAGGGCCTAGAAGACAATGTGGGTGATTTAATCACAAATAATTCTAAGAAACATAAGAAAGGAGATCTGTAGGCAACTTGAAATAGACCCTTAAGTATCTGACAAACCTGAGAAAAATAGGTAGCAAGAAAATCAATTCATTGAAACCCAACAAAGCTTCAATGTACCATCCCTTTTCAATCATTGGGAAGGAAAATGATGTGTTTGGTACATATTCCTTCTTCATGTTTGGACCTTTAAATAGAGTATTTGAATTCACAGACCATAGCAAGCTCAGCGCATCTCTCTTTCCAGCTCATGGTTATACTTTCTAAATGACACCAGGCTTCTGAGCAAGATTGACTGTAAACCTGAAAAGGTTACATACAATGCAATGAATAACACATGCTACACCTTCAAGTGCATCTCTGGAATAGCACACGTCCAGGATCCTGTATGTTCTCAAAGTTTAGAAAAGATTGGAAAGAGCCTTGACCAGCAAGTCAAAAGAAAACTTCCTATATGCTTACTTAATTAACTGTTGTATCTTGAATTCATTTGTTCAATGACTACACAGTACAGAAATCTGATTATTTTTTGTCATTCCTTAAGTGTGAATGAATGAGTCAATGAATGGATATTCTGTGCTAGTCTTAGTGCCAGGTATTATGAGGATAATAAGATAAAGGTGGGACCCACTCTTAATAGAAATGACAATCTAGTAAGGGAAATAAAACATAAATAATCCTTCTTAAGAAATATATGATAAGGGAGACTACAGAATACCAGGGAAGGAGGGATTATTTCTAACGGGATTATTTCTAAATTGGATTTAAACTAAACCTGGTGAGTCTGAATGTTTCAGGGAAGATGTCTGGGGCAAAGAAAGAACATGAGGTGGACTGCATTAGAGACGTGTGGAAGATAGAGTTTAATTTGTAGATCTGGACTTTATGAAGGACAATATTGGGCAACAATGTTGGAAAAGTACATTAAGAGTTTGCATGGGGTTTTTCTAATCAAGTTTTTTTGATCCATGACTTAGTACAGGATGGTTAATGCTAATATTTATTGAATGCTCACTATGTATGGGCCAGCACATGTAATTCATAAATTATTTCAATTAAGATTTCCAATAATCCCATATCTAGTTGCATGAGGTACTTCTTATCAAAATATAATTAGTGCTGAGAAAGATCAGTTAAAGATCCCACTTGAAATGGAAATCACAATTTAATGATAAATTATTGGGTAAAAAATATTTAATTAGAACATCTTTAAAAATTAATGACATACATTTATTGTATTCAATCTACAAGTGTTGATACAACAATCTCTTCATTGACTCATAAATTTTTTAGAACCATGTTTTTATATACTTTGGATATTAACCCCCTTGTTGAGCTGTTGTTTGCAAATATCCTCTCCCATTTGGTTGGTTGACTTTTTGTTTTGTTGGCAGTTTCTTTCCCCGTGCAGAGTTTTTTAGTTTGATATTGCCTTCTACTGTCAGTTTATTGCCAGAGCCAGAAGATTCGCACCCTCAGCTTTTACCTTTCCTTTGTGTGACCTAAATAAACCTGCTGAATTTCCCTCCTATTCCTACTAAAAAGGATGGTGTACACAAGTATAATTCTCATTCATCTCATACGTAATTCTCAGAAAGAAGGGCAGGGAGGGAGGAAGAAAGAGAGAGAGGCATCAGTGTATGTTTCCTTTCACCTGCCTCCAGCTATGGACCTGGCTGGAGACCTGGTTTGCAACCTGGTTATATGCCCAGGCTGGGGAATCGAACCACCAACCTTTGGGTTCGCAGGCCAGCACCTTATCCACTGAGCCACCGGCCAGACCTTAATAATGTATTTTAATTACGATGCATTGATATAACACATTTTATCTGAGGTTACTAAAATATATTTTAACCATATCATAATTTCTTGAAGAGATTATGAAGGTTTCCAACCCAGCAACTGTAGAACAAAAGACTATTTGAGATTTGATTATGAATCAAGTATTATTGACTCCCTTTTTAAAGATTACAAGTACAATTTCTAGAATGTTTTAGTGCTGGTGTAGTGAAGGACATTTTGCTCAGGACATGAGTTGAATAATTACATTGGGCTTATTTCAAAGATGAATCCCACATGGTTAACAGTTCTGAGAAAAGTGAGAAGTTACGTATGTAAATAATCTTAGTTAGAGGCAGTATAAATATTGAGATTGGGGGGCCCAGGAGTCTCCTTATTGTCTTGCTATATCCCAAGGCTCTGGGACAGATTATATTCTCCTTGTGCCTTCCTGTTTCCCTCCAGAAATAAGGAAAAGCTAGAGTCATTGCAAAAATTAGTTACTATTAACCATGAGGTCAAATTGAATGCTGTTAGTACTTGCAAGAGAAGGTGAGTGGGGAAAATGGAAAACTGAGCTGGCAGTCTGCTTAGGGGTTTATATCCACTGTCAGGTTAATTCTTGAAAGAGCAGGGCGAATGATCGTGGACTTAAACTGACTTCCAGGGCATCTTCCAGAATCAGAGTTAGTTCACATTCAAGCCAGACCTCCCTTTGGAAGTAAGACTCAACATTAAGGATGAATTCACAAAAGTCAGTCTGGGGAAGAAACTGATATCAAATATTAGGGTCAGCTTATAAAAGGTCTTAGGCATTCTCCCTTAGGGATCCAGATGCCTAAGGATGATGTTCAGCCAACTATAAAGCCATATCAGTTGCTAAAACACGGAAAAACTTCCCACACCAGGGAAGTTTTATACCAGTTGCTGGTATAAAGCAACTGCCCTGGCTGTCCAAAGTACCCTGGCAATTGAGTCCCTTTAGTTTCTCTGCACCCTTCAAGACACATCTGTCCACAGTGAAAATGGACTGGGAGTATAGCAACCCGAGAACCCTTCCTCAGCCCTGGAGCCAGAGTCTGTTCTGATAGGACTACTGGGTCACATTGGTTAAGTATTGTGCATGTCGTCTTGGTCTGTGCCTTTAGGCCTGCCTTGAACCCAAAGCCTCCGGCTCCCACCATTTTTCATGTGTTGTAATAATCCAATCTTATGGGCAATTCCAGACTTGGTCTTAAAGCACTTACTATGACTTTCTATCTTCCTGTCTGTCACCGTAGCATGTCCTCAATACCAGAGGATACTAGCCTTTTAGATTTCGTAGATTAAATAAACAAATCACTGCTTAAATATTTTTTAAGTTGACATAATCTTATCAACTTTATATCTTGCCAAGTAAAGAACATTATTTTTACTTTAAATAATTTTCTGCCACTTTTATGCTATACGAGAAAGAAAAGAAGGACACAAATTCAGAGTAAAACCCCCTAAAGAAGTTATCCTATGAAAAACGAATTGTCTTGTTCTTTCTCATTTCACCAAGGACGAGTGAGAAGTTAACATGGACTGGTAGTGACTGGGGATATTTGCAAGCCTGCACTGTCCTCCCTACACGCATGTTTCCAAGTTTTGCCCTAGTGAGCTCAATAGTTTCCTTTGCGTCATGTTTTGGTTTGATGTCCCAAACCCTGGGCTGCATCCAGGTTCTAACGTGTACAATGAAGACACCTCAGCATTGGTTACGCCCTACTATTTCCTCCCACGTTACTGGTGATAAATAGAAGCCCTGCAAGTCTGATGTTTATATCTGGTTCTCTGTCCTGAGGCTGCACTGAGTGTGAAATACTATAGTCTGGCCTTTTCTCCTTCCCATGCAACACGTTGGCACTGTACATTTATTTACATGCTTATTTTCCAAAGACATTGGAGCTTTCCTGGTAACATGAATTGCTCTGCTAACGAGCGAGCTGTAATATGTAGCCAGGCCTTGATATCAGGCACAATAGTCATTACCTTTCCTATAGAAAATAGTTCTCTGGCTTTGAATAAAAAGTACCTATAAGGATCTTTCATCTCTATCCTCAACTACATCAAAGAATAAATGCTCCTAATACATATTATAAAAGTACAAGAAAAAGATTGTATCTGATATTTGGTAATTTTGCCAAACTATGCATGGAAAAGAGAAAAGGCTTCAATAAGCAAAACAGAAAGGCATAATTGATTACACTATTAGGAAGCCATTACAACACACACACACACACACACATACACACACACACACACACACACACACACACACACACACAAAGAACATCATAAGACTGTAAGAAGACTCAGCTAATAACGTTTTCCTGGCATCAATAAAATTAGTTGCTTTTCATCTGTGTTGTGAAATTTCTGATCTGTTTTAGCCTTGCATATTATTCTATTATGACATGGTGATTTTCATTATGTTTCCCTAAACCCTATCAAAAGATAGAGTCTAGACTCCAATTATCTTTATATTCAGTCAAATAGTCAGGCTTCATCTATTTCCAGAACAGTTAATGTATTTGGCTCATTAGTCTGAAAACACTGAGTACAATTTAGCTCACTATAAATGCATCCACCATTAGCTTGTGTAAGGAGCATAAAGGTCTACTGTGTGATGATTTTATTCTTTTCCTATGGCAGTAAGTCAGGAAGTAATAACTATCATTTTTGATCACATATTATGTAGCAGATAGAATGTTCAACTTTTACATGCATTATTCACTTAGTTCTCACAACAACAAATTCTTATTCACATTGTACATATTTAGAAACTTACCTAGAGTCATTTACCCAGAAAGTGGCAGACCCAGGATGGTCTGATTTCAAAGCCTGAGGTTTTAACCACTATGATATAAGAAATACTTGATTCCATATACTCAAACTCTATTATGTCTAATGTTTTTATAGACCACATGCAGTTATGTCTTCAAAGAGATGGAACCTAGTGCTTCAATCTTGACACAAGGCTACTTTGAATGTAAAGATAGCATTAATTTGATTTCTCCAGGAGGGTTATTCCTCAGTACACATCCTTAAATATATTTCCATTGCTCTTGGATAAAAACTCCTGAAAGTTTGTGAGTTCCTGAACACTGGGGATGTCCTTCATTTTATACTTCTTTACTTGCTTGGTTCAACCACTCAGGCCTTCTACAGTTTCTCCAACACTCCATTTCCTTCCTCTGGGTGTTCTCCCATCTTCTTTCCTCAGACTGGAACATTCTCTCTGCTTCTATTCACATTTCCAGCCTGGTTAAATGTAATTTCTAAAGAGGCCTTTCTTGATTCTTCAGCACAAACCAGGTAATAGGAGGGATTGAGCTAGTCTTACTCGCCATTGAACATTCCTGAATCCCCCAACACCATACTTGTTGATGGAGATTATGCTAGGGATTATTAAACAAATGAATGAATAAATGAATGAATAATAAGAGATTTGTGTACTTCCATTGTCTTTTCAAGCAGACACCAGCTAAGGTTAGGCTGTACACCTGGAACTGAGCAGAGATGTATGAATGATCACATAGGTTTGAGTTTATGCCCTGGGCTCTGACACTAAACTGAAGGTTTTGGTTTGTTCTTGAGCTGTTTTCCTGAAACTGCTATTCAAGAAAACAAAAATAAATATAGGACTAACTATTCTCAGAAATTTGCTATAGTGCTTAGAACATGATGGAAGAAGGGGAAGGGGAGACTTGCCTTATATTATTGGAGCTATAAACTAGAAATGTCACATTCGTTCACAATGCTTAAAGAAAGTATACGAAAAGTCTATTCTTAAGATGGTTGTGAAGAAGATAGTTTAAAAAAAATTCTTAGACTAATTCCTTTATTATTGCAAATAGCCAAAATAAAACATGTTCTATATAAATATATAGAATTACAGACTCAAGAGCATCTTTGTAGAACCTGATAGGAGCAAAATGGTGTTGATGGCTTTGAGATCATTAATTCTTAATGCTGAAATCTATAAGCTTTGTATTTTTTCTATGCCTACTAAACATTAGCTGTTACTGTACAAAAATAAATGGGTTGAAAAGAGAAAGACAGGGAGAGATGGCCTGCTCAAAATATATATTCCATATTACATACAATGTCATTAAAATTAGCTTTTTTCATTATAAAGATAATGCATGCTTATTATAGAAATTTTGGAAACACTGAAAACATTAACAAATCATTTCAAATCCCAACAACTTCAAGCAAATCTTAGGTAACATACAGTGTATTTCTGTTCACTTTTCTGCTGAGCATCTTCTAAATATAATTGCCACAAATTTGTATCATATAAGATTGATTACAGTTTTTAAAGTTTATCTTTTATGATTTATGAAATTAAACATGCTTATGTTATAAAATATTTTCAGAAAATAGATAAAATAAACTAAAACATGAATATTACCCCACACATTGCTACCTACAGATACCTGCTGCTACTATTTTGGCATTATGTTCTTGCAAACTTTTCCTAGGATATTTTCTTAAGTTTTCATATTATATTGTATATATTGATTGTATATCAGAGATAACACAAAGATATTCACAGATCCTAGAATGTTCCAGAATAATTTCCAAGGGCTAAGAATTTGCTGCCTATTTATTTTGCTGCATAGTCTACCCATGTGGCTCAACAGAATAAAGAACTACAGCACCACACATTGAATTTTTATACTTATTTGTTTGTTCATTTATTATTGTTATTACAATTGTTGAACTTTTCTTGATTTCATGAGTGAGCTAATACACAAAATCAGATTGTTATATCAGACTCACCAGAAGTGTATAACCCTTCATAAGCTCCCATCAATAAGTTCATAGCAGCGCCATTTACAATAGCCAAGTGCTAGAAACAGCCTAAGTGTCCATCAGTGGATGATTGGATCAAAAAACTTTGGTACATTTACACAATGGAATACTATACAGCAGAAAGAAAGAAGGAACTGCTACCCTTTGCAACAACATGGATAGAACTGGAGAGTATTATGCTTAGTGAAATAAGTCAGTCAGTGAAGGACAAATACCATATGATCTCACCCATTACAGGACAATAATCAACAAAACTAACAACAAGTAAAACAGAACCTAATATATGAATACAAGGAATAGGCCTTCAGCGGTCAGGGGGAAAGGGGTTGTGGGGAGGAGGGAGGCAGAGGCAAGGAAGGGGAGCAGTTTAGACAAGAACCTAGTATAAAGGAACCATGGACATGGACAACAGATGGGATTGACTTTGAGAGGAATGGGTGAGTGGGGAGGGGGAGAGAGGGGAGCAAAAAGGGGATGGATGTAATACAACATTAAAATTTAAAAACAACAACAACAACAACAAACAAGTAATTTCAGAATGCCATCAAGAAGCACGGACAAAGCAGACAGGGATCTGCTCCATGGGTCCTTCCTCTCCACATCAAACACCAATCCTCTGACTCAGAATAACAGATAAAAGTTTTGCAGGTTTACTTCCATAGCAAGAGGAATGCTTAAATTATGAAATAGCTCCATTTTATACTCCAGAAAATTATATAACTTATGTGATATCCTTTAGGGAGTTATGGGTTTATTTATGATGTTCTTAGCATAGCTATAGATAAGAGCCCTTGTTTTTAGCATAGTGACATCTGTCCATAAGTATCAGCCATGCAAATTGTTTTTATTGACATTGGCTCAATAACTTTCAGGACAGAACTCACATGTTACCTGGAGCTGATGTTGGCAAACAGAAACTAGACTGGATTAACTTGTTTTTGTTCTTTACCCAGGGAAATTTTCTCCCAACCCGCCCCCTAAAAGTAAATGGATCCCAGACCAGCTGTTGGAGTTATTTTCTTCTCAGTGAGCAATTTGGAAATAAGAAGAACAGTCCCAGCCATTTTGCCCTTCCTTGTCCTATTCTTAATTCCTATACAGAAGTGATTTACAGTGGGTACAGGGGTTCTGCTCCTTTGGTAACTTTTTCCTACCTGTATTTCTGAAAAATTCTTAGCTATTTTCTCCCCAAATATTGCTTCCACTTGGTTCTCTCTTTCCTATTCCAATTGAACTTCAACAAAAAGTATGTTAGAAACTCCTAGAAGACAACATAGTAAAAAACCTAGATGATCTTGGGTATAGTAATGACTTTTTAGATACAACATTGAAGACACTGTACAAGAAAGAAAGAACTGACAAACAGAATATTATCAGTATTACAAACTCTGCTCTATAAAGAACACTGTCAAGAAAAGAAAAAGACAAGGCACAGGCAGGAAGAAAATATTTGCAAAGCACTTGTCTGATAAAGGACTGTTATCTTAAATATACAAAGAGCTCTTAAAACTCAACTATAAGAAAACAAACCTGATTTAAAAATAGGCAAAATATCTAAATAGAAACCTCACCAAAGAAGTTATAAAAATGTTTATAGCAGCTTTATTTATAACTGTCAACACTTGGAAATAACCAAGATGTCCTTCGGTCCATGAACATGTAAATAAAGTTTCTCAATTAGTAACACCATGTTAGTGTATACATTTGTTTCAAAAGATGGATCAGTATACTATACTACTAAGGTTCATAATTCATATTAGGGTTCACTCTTTGTGTCTCCTGTTCTGTGAATTTTGGCAAATGCATAATGTCACATAGCCACCATATTGTCACATACAGAATAGTTTTACTGCCCTAATACCCCTTGTACTACAACTATTCATCCCTCCTCCCCTTCTCACCACCCCTTGGTCCCTGGCAATCACTGATATTTTATTGTCTCTATATTTTGCCTTTTCCCAGATCTATTTCAAACTGCTTCTTTCATCTTAGCAATACGCAATTAAGGCTCTTCCATGCCTTTTCATAGCTTAGTAACTCATTTGTTCTTAACACTGAATAGTATTCCATTGCATGGAAGTAGCAGTTTATTCATCTTGGAAGACATCTTGATTGCTTCCAAGTTTTGAAATGCTCCACATCCTCACCAGCATTCGTGTTCTTAATGCTTTGAATTTTGTCCATTTTAATAGGTGTATAGGTGGTATCTCTAATGACATTTCCCTAATGACATATGATATTGAGCATCTTTTCAAGTGCTTATTTGCCATCTTTATATCTTCTTTGCTAAGGTTTCTGTTCAGATCTTTTGTCCACTTTTTAATTATGTTCTTTGTTTTCTTGTTGTTGATTTTTAAGAGTGTGTCCATTTTAGTTTTTATTATAATTTTTATTTATAAAAGTTAAATTTCATTCTTTAAAAAATCTGCTGTGCTAAATTTAAAAAATATATTTTCTTTACTTATATTTAGAGAAAGGGGAAGAGAAGGAGAAAGATCAGAAGAAAAATATCAACATGCAATTGCCTCTCGAGTACCCCAACTGGGGACCTGGCCCCACCACCCAAGTGTGTGCCCTGGCTTGGAATTCAACTAGCGACCCTTTGGTTCTCAGGCCAGTGTTCATTCCTCTGAGCCACACCAGCCAGGGCCTGCTGTGCTAATATTTATAATTACCTATCCCCTGCAGGTATTTGTAAGCTTTCCTTTGATTAACTTAAACTTATCAAATATAATATTATAAAATATTTGCTGATAATTCTCATCCATTGTTCTATGGCTGTTTCTATTATTTTTTCTGTTTTTCTTTTCATACCTAGTACCCGGTTTTCTTATATGCTTTATGATTTTAGACTATCAGCTGCATATTATCCTTGAAATATTATATGTGGAGAATTTTTGAGGCCTTGAATGAAGGTACTTTCTTTCAAAAAGTATTTTTATTTATATTTCTGTCAGGAGCCTGGAGGCATTACTAGTCCAAGACCAATTTAGATGAAAATTAAACTAAAATCCTGGTGTATTTTTTGAATTACTTAGATGATATGAATGCAGACTGCAAATCTTTTGAAGCACCAGTGAGTAAACAGCTTCTAAGGGAAAGATTTTAGTTCCCCTATGCTCTGCTCAGCACTAATGCAGACTCCTAGGGTTCTTTTGGGTGGTGGTGGGGAATGAGTTTACCTCTTGTCATCTCCGTGCTGCAGCCCTTTGGAATCTCAGTTTAGTGTGGACAGGGATCCTATTTGACCCTCCCTATTGAGTGTGCACTGAGGACTTGACGTCAAAATCAAAGTTCAACTTGGCAGAAATTGGCAAGCTCCCCGAGGACAACAGCACTGAGTCTCTGGGCTCCCATTTTCTTCCTAGGTCTTATCACCCTTAATCTCTTTTCAGCTGTTTGATGCCTTTATTGCCCATCTGTATTCTGTATCATTTTATATCTTTAAGTTTTTATTAGTATTATTTGATCCAGAAATTTTAGTTGCGAGAGGTTTTTATATTTGATACACAGTTTAGTGAAGGCTTGGCCCCAACACAATGGTCTGCCTTAGTCCCAGAAATGAATATCCACCTCATGTATGCTGTATCCTCTGCATTCTAGAATAGTCTCCTTACTATATTTGCCTTCAAATCTAATATTGCTAAGCCAAATTCTAAATGTCACTATGTCCAAAAACATCTTCCCCCCTCACCCTAGCCTTTCTTTTCTAATACTTAAAGCATCTCATATGACAGACTGAACCCTATGAGACTAAAATTTTTATAGGCCAAAGTAGTTGTATACTGGCAATTTTGAGTCAACCCAAAACCTAGTTCAGTGCTTTGCAAAAAATTAACATGTGCCTAATATTCATCATCTAAATGAGTGAATAAACGTTTTAACAAAAATAAGCAACATGGCATTGTCCTGGTACACCAAGGTTGTGGGTTTGATCCCTGGTCAGGGCACATACAAGAAGCAACCCATGAATGCATAAGTAAGTGGAACAACAAATCGATATTTCTCTCTTTCTCTCCCCCTCTCAAATCAATCAATAATAATAATAATAAAAACAAGCAATACAGACCAACAATTAAAGAAGATAAGTCATGCTTAATAGTTTCAGAGTAAGGAGAATTAAAATTTTATCCCTCTAAATGTATGAAGAATTGTTAGTGTATATATAAATACATAGATATGCACACAGTAAATGAAATTGCCCAAGGAAATTAGAAATCACCTTGGCTGATTTCTGGAGTTCAGAAAAGCATAAGGACAGTGAAATTAGCAGAGTTATCAAAATTTGCAGCTCACAGACATTTCATAGGCTAGACAGAAACTGATAAACTGCATATACCTGAATCTACTTTGAACTAATTGAATGTGAGGGATCTTTTAAGAAGAAAGTGTTGTTATTGCAAACATACTATTGAAAACATCATATGTAATTGAGAAATAAAATCAAGAATTGCAATTTAACTTAAAAATAAAAAGAAGCTCATTTAAGAGTTCTCTTAGTATTGCACCTCTTTCTGCTAAAAGTCTACTTTTAAAAACCAAATTAACCAGATTGTCCATTAACATTGACCACATTTGCTAATTGCAGTGAGTAAATGCAGCATAATGTGAAAGGAAGGATAAGGTATCTTGATGCGTAACATATCCCTTTCCATGTAAACTTTTAAAATCCTTTAAGGCAATTTTCTATGCCGTGTGCCTGCTGTTGGTTAGAACTGCTTTACATTATTATATAATCAGGGAACAGAGCCATGGGTGAGGACTTTTTGGATGTCCTCACCAGTGCCTTTTGCTTTGCCTTCTCATGTAACAAAGGACAGAGTTCACAGATAAATGTGAACAGGACCCTGCCAAGGTGGCCTTCACAGCACCTGTAATAAAGACTCTGAACTGGAACGCTGAACTGGCTATGTCAGTGGACAGGCTGAGGCTTTTTATCACCAGGGAAACAAAGAATGTACTTTGAGCTCAGTGCAAATCTTCAGCAACGCTCCCTCTTAAAATCAGTACATTTTGTACCACCTGCAGAACAAGAATTATTAAACAGTAACTGAAAAAGATGATTACACCTCTGAACTTTATTCAATGAACTGATATATATACACATACAACTAGACAACCAGGAGCCTTGCTTTAGTAACAGAATAATTTGAAAACATAATTATGCTGATGTTTGATGTTGTGGTTACTTGCCTTTTAATTTGCTCAGAATGATACTATTGGTGAAGAAACTATGGAATCTCTTCCATTTCAAACTGAGGAACTTTTCCAATGTATTGTTCATGGCCATCAAGGGTATTTGCAATGATATGTAAGCTTTTAAAACATGTTTCCTGGAGGAAAAATAAAACCAAAATCACTGAACCCAATACCTAAGTTTAATTCACTACTACTGATATATGTAATATTAGCAAGCTTTTAACCCTTCCCATTTTATTAAGGTGTCATAAGGATTAAAGTATACTTTATAAAAACTTTTTACAAGATGCAATATGGCATGTATAGATAAGGTATTGCTGTTGTTAATTTGTCTTATAGAAAGTTAAAACTATAAGGAGAACAAGGAATACTTTGGGAACAATCAGTGTTATGCATCACTTAATAACAGGTTGGTTTTATTTTCCAAACTACTTTCTTTTGCTGTTCTGCTACTACATTGTTCAGACCCTTAAGGGAAGATGATGTGTCTTGTGAACAGAATTATGGATGGCGTATTCTGGAATGCAAGTGAGAGTTCTGCCCTCTGATTGCCGCATTAGAATCTCCCATTATAGCATGCACTCTAAATCACTCTGCAAACCAAAGACAGGGCTGGATACTCGGGTAATCTGTGAACAGTGGCCCTGTTCATAACAAGGTCACACTACTCTGTCTTTGGTGTGATGGGGAGGGGGTGTCACCAGCCTACATGCTACTACATTTTCATTACACAGAATGATCAATAAAAGAAGACCTACTTCTATGGAGCAGCTTCTAAACAGGACACAATGAGGAAGACACACATCTAACAAAATAGCAGGCTAAGAAACACAGATGACACTAATCAAATTAATAATAAAATAGTAGTATCTTATACTTGCATGGGGCTTTTTTGGTAAAAAAAAAAAAAAACAGCAATCTACAACAAAACAGAGCTTTCTAATGGATGATTTTATTTGATCTTCACAACAACATCATGGAGTAGATAGGTAGGCAAGCTCCTCTTACTGCCATTTTAACAGATATTTAGAAAGGTAAAATGACTTGCCCAAGTTCACAGAAATTTTCCAATTCCTACTATAATTCCCTCTTGGTAACACTTCTGATTATGCAAAAGGCAGAAGACAACGTTCCATCATTTATGTTGCTGTGAAAAGTTTTGTGCCTTAACATCTCAAGTAGAGCTGATGACTAGGTAAAGGTCACATGAAGTAAAAGGCAAGACAAGACACCAGTGTCCACATCGCGCAAAATCTCAGCGTGTTAGGTTCACACATTCGGTTCTGGAAGAACCATCTCAGACCAGTGTGTGGATCCACTTAAACAGTTTTCCTGTACTTAGAGTTAACTTGATATTGATCATTTTATTGTAAAGTTTGTGTAGGCACCCTAAGATGCTTTGAAATAAAAAGTGTTAATCACTTATGTTTAATGGTTTCCCAATATTCTTGATTCCTACTGCCACATTGTCAGGCATCCCCCAATGCGTCACACACTCATGCTACTGTCTCCACCTTACTAAATAAAAAAAATAAATAAAGTGCAGGCATGCATGTGGTGAGACTTTAAAATTGGTCAGATAATTTTCTTGCCTTTTTCATAAAAATTATCTCTTCCATTACTTGAGGAAAATGTAGGTTTGCTGTTGTTGTTTCAGAGAAGGACTCTTCAGTTATAGGCCTGAACACTTTGGGAAACAATGGTTCGAGAGTACTGAATAGAACAGTTGAGAAGTGAAGATAATATAATTCCTATTATCTGGGACTCCTAAACTAAACTAGGAGAATGGGAATATGACAGGTTTTTTTGTTGTTGTTGTTGTCTTAAATCCGTCGCTGTTCTTTTTACACCTGACATGGGAAAAGTGTTTACTGATGCTTAGTCAGATGAATAGATAAATTAAAGATGGCACATTCTAGGTGTAAACTTCCTTAAGAAACTGCATCTTAAATTCTTTTGGTAACTTTGAGTCCCAAAGTTGGCCCAGTAGGCCAATCTTGGGCAAAATCATTAAAAATTAGCATTCTTTTTCACTTTACCTTTAATTCGCCTTCCTGACTCTTTAACTCATATAAAATCACTAAGGAAGATGGGAGCATTTATTAATTACAGTGCAATTTTATCTAATATGCTTATGATATATGCAGGGCAGCCCTTATAATCAATACTTCTTCAAAAACTACAAAACTAATGCTCAGAGGAAATAGTGCAGCCAAGAATGTGGTCTAAGTCATCTGAATACAATCTTTTATCTTTCCTACGAGAAACTTTGCTATTGCATGGTCCTAAAAACCAGCTGTCAGCTACCTATCAATCTGCTAGTAGTTATTTGATAACTAATGATAGATGTTTACCTTTAATGCTTGAAGTCACACCTTAAAGTCTGTAAAGTGGTAAAGATAAAAACAAAAAACAAAAAAAAAAACTTCAATATCTGAAAGAATGAAATTACAAAAGTCAAAGGACAAATTAGAGGGATGGACCTGTTTGGCCAGGGAACCTTACCCCATGCTCCTCTTAGTCACAGTTTCAAAAGTACATTATTTGATTAATTTCTGTATTCTGCGTGTAGAAAGACGGAAGACAAAAACAAAATAAACCAAAAGTTTATTATCTGTTACTGTCACATGCAACTTCTAATCCTGACCTTTCAGAGATATCTTTCACAACGTTTTCAGTAGCAAACTTTATTTTCAGAGCGTCTTTTGGAGGTCTTCATACACCAAAATGAAATTTCTTTGGTCAATTTGCTTGCTTGTTTGTAAGTGTATTCTAATTTTAATTAAGTTTTTGCCTCAAAAACATTTGGAATGCTATTCTAAATTTCAGCATTTTCTTTGCTTTTTTGGATACTGTCCATTAAGGCCACTGGCAAAAGGTTTGAATTTATTTTCTTTTTAATTTTGTTTCTTGCCTACTGGCCTTACAATTTTTCTGTACCTTAAGGCAAGGCCACCCTGACTTTAAACCTGAATTTGGATTTTAAAATCCTCAGGCAACAAACACTAGGTATTGTACTCATTAATAAATAATATTTGTTTACTATAGAAGTTGCCTCCACAAAAATACAGGTATAAGAAATTGGTAAAGATTTGAAAAGTGTGTTTTGACCAGTAATATGACATGCTTACAGATAATTTTCTAAGTTTACATTCATATTTTATGTCAGTATAAACAAGGTTTTTAATATTTTAATAGTTGTATTTTAACGTAAGTTGTGTTTTTTTTAGTCCATTGGGTTTTGCTTTATTCATTTGAATATGTTTTTCTGAATAAGTGTCTGCCTCATACTGCTAAAATCACCATGACAAAACAGATTAATAACTCTTGCTTCACATGCTGGGGTACTGTAAATTAAACAGAGGAAAATAAATTGAAGGGAAAATACTTATCCATGAAATAAAAACAAGTTGCTTTAAAAAGGAATACATAACAGCCCTGGCTGGTAGTGCAGTGGATAAGGCGCCGGCCTGCAAACCCAAAGGTCGCAGGTTCGATTCCCCAGCCAGGGCACATAACACGGTTGCAAACCAGGTCTCCAGTCAGATCTGTGGCTGGAGGCAGGTGAAAAGCAGCCATACATTGATGTCTCTCTCCCTCTCTGCCTCTCTCCCTTCCCCTCTTTCTAGAAATGATGAAATAAAATCTTTAAAAAAAAAAAAAAAAAGGAATACATAACAAATGAAGAATCCATGAAAATTCCAAATATAGGAAGAGAATAGAAAGTTTTAAAAATTCAATTGGGGTTTTGGAAGATAAAGGTGAGGCTGTCCCCTAGAAAACTAAATTGAAAAGATAAATGGGTGAAAATAGAAAACTAGAGGATCAGTTCACAAGGTCCAAACTTCAATTATCAGGAATCCCATGACAGAAACGGAAAAATGGAAAATACTATGAAAAGGTAATACAAAAAAAATCAAAGCTAAAGCTCATGATATGGCAGATTGGAAGGACTTGTCTTGCTCAATGGATGAAAGAAGATTCATATTCAGACACAGTATCATAAAACTTTAGAACACTGTGGTTAAAGAGAGTATTTTTCAAACCAACAATTGCTCAATGGATGAAAGAAGATTCATATTCAGACACAGTATCATAAAACTTTAGAACACTGTGGTTAAAGAGAGTATTTTTCAAACCAACAGAGAGGAAACCAAGAATGGAAAAAACTTAAGATCCAGGAGAGAGGACTTGTACACAAAAGAAAGATGAAGGAAAGGTTCAGGACAATTGTAAAGTTGGCAACTGATCCACTTTGGAAGAGGACAATAAAAGGCTTCATAGGGACATCTCAAAAAAAAAAATGTTTAAAATTAAAAAGAACTTACAGAGCAGCTGATGTGTTTGCCATGTTTAGGAGAGTTTTAAGTTCGGTCATAGAAAATTTGTGGCTGAATTAATAATAGGTTCATAGAAAACAAGGCAAATTTTTGAAAAGACCATTATTAACCTCAGGAAAACAAAACGGAGAAAGGAAAAGTAAAAACACTATAGCATATGGTTCAGTTGCTACAATATTTAATATATGTTAAAATGTAAATATTGAACAATGATCTAACCCAAATTAAGACACAAGCAAGCAGGAAGAGGGGAAAATAAAGAGGGAGGACACATCACAGCACTGTTCACAATAGCCAAGATGTGGAAACAATCTAAGTGTCTGTTGACTAACTAATGGATGAAGAAAATGTGGTTTATACATACAACGAAATATTATTCAGCCTTAAAAAAAAAAAGAAGGAAATCCTGCTACATGTAACAGCATAGATGGAACTGGAAGCCATTATGCTAAGTGAAATAAGCCAGTCACAACAAGACAAATCCTGTATGATTCCACTTACCAGAGGCATCTCATGGCAGCAGGGACTAGAATGGTGATTGATAGGCTTGAAGGGAGGGGGCATGGGAAGTTGCTGTTCAACAGGTATAAGCTTTCGAGCACTCAGGATGCATGAGTTCTAGAATCTGATGTGCAGCCAAATGCCTGTAGTTACTATAGCACATACTTAAAAATTTGTTAAGAGGCCCCGGCTGGTGGCACAGTGGATAAGGCGCCAACCTGTGAACCCAAAGGTTGCTGGTTCGATTCCCAGCCGGGGCACATAACCAGGTTGCAAGCCAGGTCTCCAGCCAGGTCCGTAGCTGGAGGCAGGTGAAAGGCAACCATATATTGATGTCTCTCTCCCTCTCTGCCTCTCTCCCTTCCCTTCTCTCTAAAAATAATAAATAAAATCTTTTTAAAAAAAGGCTAAAATATTTTTTAAAACTTGTTAATAGATTTTGTTTCCTGTTCCTACAATGATGATAATAATAATAATAGACTTTGAAAATAAGTTTATTATTAAAATGGATCAAGTAACTTATATTATGTAAAATAGCATTATTATTATTATAGTTATTTATCAGTATTCATTTGTCATACTGATGGGATACTCACATCTTCTATTTGTCCTGTGTAGAACAGTACTTTAGGTGAGCAGCCTCTCTGGCTTTTGTAAATAGAGAAGTCTGAGCTTGCTTCTGTTTCTGCATTAGTTATCAAGTTCCCTCCAAGGTGGGCTGAGGAGAAGGTGGCCAGACCACAGCCCCTGAATAGAAATCCCAGAAGACAAAAGCTGCAGAGAGAAGGGAAAGAATTTGATTAGGATGATTTTAACAAGTGTGAAAATGTCACATTTGGCTATGAATCAACATGTAAATTAAAGTGAAAAGAGAAAGGAAAAGAAAAGAGGAGTAACAGAGGCAATTTCTCATTCTTTTTATCTGGAGGTCAGTATAAATTTCAAATTGAATGATAAAAAGTAGCAGTATAGGAGTTTTTTTAAAAAACAAATATGATGTATTACAAATGGATAAAGGATTAAAATTGGGTAACTATAGAAATATTTTTTTCAATAGAAGGCATAGAGAATGGCTTCACGGAGATGTCTTTGTTCAATTTCTTTCAGCTGCAAGAAAAAGAATCTCACCTGATTTTGAAAAAAGAAAAAGTGGGGGAGGACTTTTTCCCAAATGATACAAGGATAGTTCTGGAACTTAAAAGTGGAAAGTACAAAGCCTAATAAAAGTGGAGCCAGGAGTCTGGTGCCAAATGAAACAGAGGTGACTCTGTCTCTCCCTTGAGTCACAAGGCCTATGTTCCTTGCTTTTCTCTGTGTATCTGCCTTTACTTCTATTTATGGAATGACTTTCACTCCTTCTAAATGTGGCTGCTGAAGAATGACATTCTCCGACCCAAAGCCTACACCACCTGGGTCCAAGGGTGATCATCAGAGACTGACTAAAACTCCGAATCCCAGGTCCAATTTATCAGAAGAGAGGAGCTGAGTGTCTCAACTCTGGTCAGATGTCAACTTGGGTCATATTAACTATGGTAAGGGTAGAGGGGTCACATGTAACAAAGAAACAGAAGCCACATCTGTGGACAGAGAATAAAAATAATTCAAAGGTGTGGCAAAGGACACCTAACAGATGTCCATCATATATTTTCAGGATAGATATGTTTTGGTCAAAAGAGATACAAGAAAAGAATCCCAGGCAGGGGAAAGAACAGGAACAAAGCAAGTGTGAGTCCTTTCTGGACACCAACGTGTACAAAATTCCATTTAGCTCCAAGGGCAAAGGTGAGGTGGTGTGATGCAAAATAAGTTTGGACACGGAGTTCTAATGACCTTCAGATTAAATCGCACTCTTCCTCTTAGCCCCTTGGTGGAAGCAGCCAGGGTTCTGTTTGTCCCTTTCTGATGTGTTCTGTACTGGTAAGTTGCTTAGAGGATTTGAAAACCAGCCTGTTCAAACCTGTCTGCAAAAGCTTAGGGAAGTAAATTAGTGAAAGGTTAGTAAGAACATCCAAGTTGTCTTCTACTTAAGACTGTACAAGGGAACAGTTCATATCCTAAATCCTCAATTAGACTAGTTACATAATTATTTTCCCAAACTAATGCTTAAGAAGCATGTAAAGTACTTGTGAGAGAAAAAGTGATTTTTCAAGTGACCAGTATAATATCGAATCCCGAATGCTATTGCTTGACAGAGGAAACGATTTTACAAGAGGGTAGAAAACTTTCCCCAAAAAATTCGGGGTAAAAATAATCAGACAAAACAAATAAAAACAAGTAAACATCTCTGAAGATAATTATTTGAAAAAACACTAATAAACAAGAAGAAAAAATGCTTTAAAGATTAAAAAGGCAATAAATAGAAATCATGAATAATTTTATGTGATTCATTGAAAATTCAGATGAAATGAATAAATCTCTAGAAAAAATATGGATAAAATATAACTAAAACTTAAGGAGAAGTGGGAAATATAAACAGTCATACAACTATAAAGGAAATGGAATCCTAAGTTTAAAATCTTCCTACAGAAAAACCAGGTCCCAAAGATTATTTCCAAAAGAATAGTCAAGGAAGAAGCCTGCAAATGTAAGAGAAAATCACTTCAATTTTATGCAACCTATCTCAGTGTATAGAATAATGGCAATAACCCCATAAGATGGCGGGTCTTTTTAAATGAAACAGAGTAAAAAGTTCAAAAATGGATCTACTCATATGTGGATCTTTGCTATATGATGGAGTGTGTATAGCAGTTCATTAAAGAAATAATATAGTTTTTAATAAATTATCATGGAACAATTGTGTATCCACAGGGAAAAATAATTCCCTATCATACACTACATTTAAAAACCATTAAAATCTTAGACGAGAAAGACAAAGCTAATGACATGTGACCTCCCATGAAGGAAAAGTTAAATTCTGTAATTTCATTCAAAATATATAAAAATCATTAAAAGAAAATACATAAATTGAGTAAAGACATTTTAATACAAAAACTAAAAAAAGATTAATATCCAAATATGTTTAAATCAAAAGAAAACCTCCTTCAAATCACTTAAAAAGAAAAAATAAAACAATTCAGTAATAAAGGGCAAAATCTTGAATATGAACTTCACAGATGAAGTGGAAGTAAATATAGGAAAAGATGCTCACCTTTATTAGAAATGATGAAGTATAAATTAAAAGTACAATGAAATAATATCATACCCACAATGAAAATTAATGTTTGACAACATTATATTTTGGTAAGGGTGTGGCAAAGGATGGGTTTTATACAGCTAATAGGAATACCAAATCATTTAAAAAACAATTTGTCTGTTTCTACTTAAAATTGAAAAGGTATATATGCCATGACCCAGGAATTCACTCCTGGAAATCCACACACATGTGCACCAAGAAACATGCCCAAGAATATGCATAGTAGCAATATTTATTATCTCAACAAATCCTGAACAACCCAAATGCTCATTTAGAATAGGATAGATAAATAAGTTGTGGATTATTACGTACACATAAAATTCAATGAATTTCAACTATACAAAACATGAACTTTTGAAATTTTTAATAAAAAATACTTATGACACAATCCCATTTATATAAAGCTAATATGTTGTTTAGGGAGTCAAGTGAAAGGTAAAGTTATGATGAAAAAATTAAAATATGAACACCAAATGCTGACTCTAGTTATTGCAGAAAGGAAATGGAATATGATGAGAAAGGGACACATAAGAAATTTGTACGTTCTTGGCAATGCTCTGTTTCTGGTCTTAACAGTGGGTATTCACTGTATTTATCCTTTATAACTTATATGTATCCCATAAATATTTTTATATTTACTGAGCATCTCATTTTAAAATTCTCAAAAATTGTTTAAGCATACCAAGTACAATAATAACTTTTCCACACTCTACCATAGCACACTGTCTAAGAGAGTCTGAGGACTTCACCAGCCAAGGCCCATAGCAGAAACATCCCAAATACAAAAATTAATGCATCAAACCCTTGTATCCTGTCACACCTAGTCACCTCATCTAATTCCCCTTGTTTCAGCTCTTCTTTTGCCAATCTATTTCCCAATTATAAATTTAACATCCCATGTACATTTACCCACAGGGAGAGAAGGTACCGATCAACAAACATGAGTCACCAGAGTGCTTGATAATGCCATTCCTCTCTGTAATTTAAAGGTGGCATTCTGGCTGATATTTCAAGTCCTATAAGCACCCTCAGGGGACAATCTATGCCAACTGAAGAGAAGATGGAAAGATGAATCATTCCAAGGACAAGTGGAGGGGGAAGCTGAGACGGAGGCAGAGAAGCAGAAGGGAAGAAGTGTCATCCAAAGCCACAATTCAGATGTCATAACATGAAACTTTATTATTAAAGGGCACTTAAACTGATTGCAGGCTGAAATTTGAGTATTTACAAAGTAAATATATAATTTATGAAGTATATTAGCAAGCATTCTTTATACTTTACAAAGCAAATACACAATTTATAAAGTAGTAAGTATCATCATGGAAAGGAGCATCCTGTAGTGGAAAGAGCAAAAGTTTTGAGCATTGAATTTGACTCAAACTTTGGTTTCCTCACTGACGAGGAAGTCTAAGTCTCAGTATATCTGCCTGTATATAAAGGTAATAATATTGGCGATGATTAAAGATAATTAATTGGAATCATTCTCAATGGGAGGCAGTTTAGTAAAATGGAGGAGCTTGGCTGTTGATTCCAGACCCCACCTAGATTCAGGCTCTACCTGCTCATATGGTTTCCAAGACTCATTTTTCTTATATGTAAAATGGGGTAATGAGATCTGTCTCAGGGACCCTGTGAAACTTAAAGGTAATAAGTCCAATAGTGACACTTAGGGAGTGTTCAATCAAAGTTAAGTAATATTGTATTATTGTTACTGGATGTTGATTTTCTACTAAAAAAGCAAGATCAGGGATAGCTCGGATGTGAAGCTAGAGAGACTCTAGAGACAAGAAGGTGTAGTTATAGCAAAAGGCCATTGGCCTGAGCTAAGGCAGATGAACAGAGAGAAGGAACAGCAGTGAATAGCCCCATGGGACTGTCTATGGTGAAGTAAGGAGGAATTGCCAAGTAAGTGGCCTAGGATTGGCCTGGTCTTACGTGTCAGTGACTCAGACATGGGGACTTCTACTCAAGGACAGACTCTATTCACTGGAAAAGAGGGCAGGAAGCAGAACAGCCAGTCCATTCCAGAAAAATGTAGATAAAGATGGATAATCAGGGTAAGGACTCTGACTTGGATATAGCAGAGGGACTGGTAAGATCGAGATGTAGATATTGTAACTGTGGCACAAGTCCAATATATTATTTATCACAATTCAAAGCAAGAGGTCACAGGACCACATCAAGACTGACGATGAAGAGCAGCATAATGTTATGACTGCTACGTCATCACTAGGTAATAGGAATTTTCCAGCTCTATTATAATTTTATGGGTCTACTGTTGTGTATCCAACCTGTTGCCTGAACATACTATTATTCAGTGCATGACTGTCATTATTCTCTCCTCTGGCCAAAGAATGTTCAGGAGCTCTGTGTTGACCTGGGCAGTGTCTGGGGAACTCACCCTGGCAGGGGGATGAATCATTGCTTAATCTAGGGCTACAGTATATAGAGCAGAAGGGGAAAGTCCTGTGAGGCAGTATATTGGACAAAAGCCACACCTTCTAGAACAAGGTCAGGGAAAGTCCTAGGCATGAGGATGAAAAGCAGGTTTGAAACTGAGGGTAATTAATACCTGTGTTAGCAAAGATTTCTGCAGATAGTATTTTATAGAATTTGGGGTGGAGAGCTTGAGAAATAATATGTGAAAGGGAACAATCAAAGTTACATTAATTTACTTGATATTACAACATTGGTGTCCACAAGTCTCAGTTGTAAATTGGGGGACTTTATCTGCAAGGAGCCAAGCATATCCATTTCAGAATGGCAGAGACGGGCAGTAAAGGCTCACAGTGGAGTTGGTGCTCATAGAGAGCTTCAATCCCAAACCCACACTCCTTAGCTCGAGGGAGTTCTCTACTAGTTCTTAGGAATGACAGTGCAAAATTCTATTGACAAAGATGTCTGCCCCTGAGATCCTGGCTAGCTGGATGCAAGTTTGGTGTTTGAAGAATAAAAATCAATTTCCTGAAAGAACTTTGAACAAAAGAGTGTATTATTTCAAAGTATTATTAAGACTTCTATGAGTATTGTTGACCTTGAAGATCATTTTGAAGGAAGTACAATTTTTTTTTCTTAAATAGGAAACTAATCCAATTTCAGAATAACTCTTTCAGTAACATTTTTCTTCCTAGTTTACTTTTCACTGAGGACCTCAGGAATGTTCAAATACAGTGAATATTCACTTGCAACTGCTTGGATATACTTCTCACCTTTAATTAATTTTAACACATGCATTATGGTTTGGAATATAGTTTGTTGCTTTGCTTAAATAAGATTCCTTATTCAAGACACCAAAGGGTGATGTAATGTTACATTTGATAAGGACAGATAGTTTTTTCTTATTTCATTCATAATTTCTTTTATTAATCATCAGCATTGCCAATGTAGACACTCCGGAGCTATGTCCTGAATGAGTAGCAGGGATTATCATGTTGGGGGGTAAGGTTTGTTTTGGAGTCCTATTGTTATTCTGTTAAGGGATTGCCTGTGGGCTGGTCTGGAAGAAAAAGCTGGAGGAAAAAGCAGAAGTTAAGTTGTGTTACATAATGAAGTTACAGGAGTTTTTGAATTGTCTTAGAAATGTGAGGAACCATACATTTAGGGAACCCAGGAAATGTGAGGAAGTGGGAAATTGCAGAGCTCAGCAACTGAAGAAAAAATGATCCCTAATAAAATTCCCTGTATAAAGATGAAATCAGCCATCCAGCTAGCATCTTCACCTTTCTTTTGACCTTTATATCAACCCCAAATTTTTATTAAAATCTTGTAACAAATAGCAACTTTGTTGGGGAGTTGCTTTGGGGACTGAGGGCAAAGGTGGTTTATGCACATTTGGGGCAATGATGAAAAAAAGAGAGATCAGGTAGCAAGAGTAGTGGCAAAACATGCTTGGGTGACTGAAGGGCCAGGGGAAGGAATCTTGAGGGACAGATTACAACCAGAAGACTGTACAGTTCTCTCATCTTGGGAGCCTCATAAGTATTAGAAATGGAACCTCATGGCATAAGGTTTAGTGGATATAGGACATGCACCCAGAACGCTAGAAGACTAAGAGATCAATGAATTTTGTATAATGTACAAATGCCTTTTTTCTTCTTTAAAAAGTCAACATCATTTCACCTTCTGATGATATTTGTGTGGAAAATACTCATTGCCATGCTACTTACAGTTTACTCTTTTCAGTCCAAAGCAAATACATTCAAAGAAATTAGTTATTTCCTTAAAACTGCATTAAGATACCACCTCACACCTGTCAGAATGGCAATCATCAACAAATCAACAAACAACAAGTGTTGGCGAGGATGCGGGGCAAAGGAAACCCTCATACACTGTTGGTGGGAATGCAGGCTGGTGCAGCCACTGTGGAAAACAGTATGGGGTTTCCTTAAAAAACTAAAAATGGAACTGCCTTTTGATCCAGCAATTCCACTACTTGGACTATACCCAAAGAATCCTGAAACACCAATTCAT